>PVJH01036230.1:0-18974 GCA_004026705.1 Nesogale talazaci | reverse complement strand
ACACATGCAATGTCGCGGAATGCAGGAAGATCACAGGCCAGTGAGGGGAACGTCTTCTGGATCCAATAGCAGTGGAAGCCTCTCAGGGCAGGCAAGGGTCTCCATGTGCTTCCTCCAGGTCCAGGGCTCTGGTTCCATCAGTGTAGCTCCCCGTGTCTTGTCAGCAGGAAAGCAAAGCAGGGAGTGGAGTGTGTCTCTAGCCTCCAGGCAGCTATTTATCTCTGTGGCACTTCCAAATGAGGTCACGGAGCTGGGACCTGCCTGATAGGCTAGATTCCACCCCCTCCGCAAGTTGACAGGAGTGTGTGTAACTGCCACGGTGCGTTAAGAGCAACACTTCCTGTACCCTTTTCTTAATCTCAGGGAAGGACCCTGATTGGCCCAAACAGTCATGTTGCTCATCCTTAGATCCATCCCTGTTACCTGTCAGTGGAGAGAAGCATGGGGCTTAGGCATATGTAAAGAGCAGGGTCTAGGAGAGGGTTAGGAGAGGAAACATCTGGAAGCCATGACCCCACAGGCACTCCAGAGGTCTGTAGATGCTCCAGCTTCATCACAACTCTGTGTGGTGAGGCTTCCATGGATGTTGGTCCAGCTCATGGGAGCTCCAGGTACAACACAGGTGCCCAGTCCTACCCCAGTTTCCTGATTGCTCCAGTTTGTTTATGTCCATTGTGACGACGATGACTGTGATGAGCGCTTTCCAACCTTGCTGGAGCCCTCAGCTTCCAGCACCGCAATGCTCTGTACTGACCACACAGTTCCCACGGGCTGATCTTTGGAAGTCCACCACCAACCTTTTCCTCTCAGTTTGGAATTCTCCTGAAACCTATCTACCCTGGGCAGCCCCGCTGGTATCTGAAAGAGCAGGGATCCTTCTCTGACAGATGGGTGACAGTCAAGGTGTCCTGCACCCTGTGGAGAAGAGGCACCTGGGAAATGACTAGGTGGGTCCACGCACATTGTAACAGATGCATGAATCAAGCAGTAGCACTGCTCCCTGTAGGACCCCTGGTGGTGGAGTGTTCACGTGTTGGGCCACTAACCTCAAGATCAACACTTCAAAGTCACCCACAGCTCTGTGGGAGGAAGACTGGTCTTTCCACTCCCCAAAACAGTTAGCTTCAGAAACCCACAGGGGAAGTTCTAGCCTGTCCTACAGGGATGTGATGAGTTGGTGTTGCCTTGATGGCAGTGGAGTTTGTTTTGGATGTTTTTCTAATTGCTCCATAACCCATGGTCTTTCAGCTAAGCCAAGCTTGGCCTCTTCTCAAAAGAGTTCTTCTGAGTCCTTTCTGAGTGAACAGCTCTGGGGAAAATACCTGAACAAGTTCCACTTATACGCTGTTTCCAAGTTTTAAGGGCGAATGGAGGGAGCTGCCTTCTGAAATACAGCATCCTGTGTTCATACCCTGCCCAATACAAAGCTAGCCCTGTGTCTGTCCCTGTTCCTGCATGCCGCCTCTGGGCTGACTTCCCTCCAGCTTTGCCAAGCGTGAAAGCAACAAGTCTAAACACATATCATCTATGTAGGGGGCTGTTTGCTGCTTTAAGCCATAGTCGTCAATAGCAACCCCGGAGACAGCCTGCTGGCCAGAGCCTCAACCTCCGCCCACCCAGTCCTTCCCACTGTCAGAACAGATGTTCCCATCTCCGGGACTCTGACCTCGGGACTGGGCAGGCTAGAGGGTTTAGAGGTAGCTCCTTTGGCAGAGAGCTGCCAAAGGGCCTTGACATGACACTGGGCCTTGACATGAGCACTTCCTGTGTTGTCTGACATGGGGCCCCTGCGGCCCAAGAGGCTGATGTTCTGGTTCAGGGTGGTGCTCTTTTCCATGCAGACTGTCCCTGGAGACAATCTAGTCCCTCGCTCTCATGCAGAATCTGAAGGCCACAGGTTTTCCCGAGCTTCTGCCTCTATCCTCCATCTTCACAGTAGAAGAGTGCTCTCTCCTCCTCTCTCATGAGCACACACGCACACACATTAACATGCATGTGTGCACACACATTCATACACACCCATATGCATGACATGGATGAACATGCACGCCCATTCACTCGCCTATATGCACATAGATGCACGCACTCACAATCACCCACATGTGTGCACATATGCTACTCACACACATATTCATATGCATGCGCCATGCACACAATCAGATACATACTTACACGCACACACATGTGCATGCACACATTCACCCAACATGTTCACACATGTGCACCTACCCATACACATACGGGCATGCTCACATGTATATGTACACATGCACACATGTGCACTCATGTGTATGCAGTCATACACTCACATATATGCACATTCATATATAGGCACACCCTCTCACATGTACATACATACATGCATGTGCAGTGCACACATGTGCATGCTTATATACACTCATACGCAGGCATACCCCTTGCATGCACACACACCTGCTCACATACATGTGTCTTCACACATTCATATAACATACTTGAACATGCACACATAGATATGTGTATGCACATGCATGAACATATGCACGTACATGCATGCATTTTATATGTGTACATACACACCTTCACATACACATGTACACACACTCACGCCTGCTTGTGCTGGTCTCCTTCCCTCTTTCTTTCTCTGAGTCTTGTGTCTTCTCTCATTAGGACTGTGTGCTGGTGGGGCTCCCCCAGAGGATGCAGGATTACCCCCACCTCAGTCTCCTTCCCCACTTCCTCGCCTCCCCAGTGTCCATGTCATCATGGCACACTCACAGGTCCCGGAGGTTGGGGTGTGGACCCCTCTGGGGCACCATCTTCCTGATGACAACAGGCGGCACAGAGCAAAGCCTGGGCGGCAGCCCCCCTAAAAATCCCACAAGCCCCATCTTTCACTCTGAAGCATTCTAAAACTGACTCCGGGCAGACCATGGCCCCCTTCTCTGGGTGGCATTTATGGACACGAATCCTGACACCGCAGAGTCTCTGCCTCATCAGCGGGGCAACTTGGGACCCATCGGCCGAGTTCTCACCAGAGTTCAGGCTCCCCAACACGGGCCCAAAAGCATGGGGACAGAGAAGAACTTCCCCACAGGATGTCCTCAGCTGCTGTTCTGATGGAAGCAGACTGCCAGACCTCTGCTTCGTGGCCCCACCCCCTGCCTTTGAGGTTCAAGGACAAGCCATTTACCCCTGACATCAGTGCTAGCTAGAACCCTGTGATGCCTTTTGGAGATCACTCTGGGAAAAGAAATGAGCCCACATGGGAGGGCGGAGGAGAGGGATTGACCGTCAGTCTCCCGAATCTTTCTCTGGTCCTCCCGGGGTCCTTCTTGCCCAGAGTGCCCAGTGTCACCAACAGCATCACTCCCCAGTGCTGATGCTACCCTGACCGCCCACGCGGAATCCCTGGTGCCGCGCGCGGCAGGCAGCACCTGCTTCTGTGGCCGTTACATAATTTCCTGTCAACTTGAGATAGAACAGCCTAGGGGTGCTGCTGTTCAACCCTTCAATCAGACCACCACCTCCTGGCACCTTCTTGTGGGCGTGGCCTTCTCCTAAGGAGGGTTCTGGGAACCTCCCTGCTTTCTCTGTGGTCACCTTCCTGCTGGGGGACCCTGCTTGCTGCCAGAGTCCTGTGACGCTCACGACTCTGCACCCACCGGCCCGTGATTGTCCCGCACTCTGCATCATTGCATCGACGGCATGTTTGTCTGAAGAGGGACTTAGAGATTAGTGTCAGACTTATGGACTTGAGTCGGACTGGGCTGGGATGTTCTCTCGATAGAGAATTACTTCTGGAGGTAAAGCTCTTTCTTATATATATGAGGGTCTCTGCATGTGTTTCTCTAGCCACCCCAGCCTCACACACCTCTGCATTGCCGCTGTGGAATGGTTGCTGGGGGTGTAAAGAGGCAAGAGACTTTCCACCCACAGGGCTTTGGCCAGCGAGGGATACGGACGGATGGAGCATCTTCATCCTGCTCTCCCTGGATGCAGGAATCTTCTACGGTCTAGCCCAAGGGTACATGCCAAGCCTGCTGGGCTTCGTCCTGACGTCTGCTCAGGCTTTCACTCCTTGTCTCACCTGCCTGGGGAGACAGCTCCTGGGCACGTCCCCCTTGCCGTCCCTCCTGACCCTTTCAAACCTTGTCTCTGAGGACCTTCCCTGTCTCCCTGCTCCTCTTCCTTCGGTGTGAACCTTTATCTGTGGACCCTCCAGGTCTCCTTTGTTTTGCACCCCTCTCTCAAAACTCTCCCCACTTCCCTACCTCCTGAACCCCTCCCAGGGGACTCTCCTGGTCTCCCCACTGCCTGTGCCCCTTCCCCGAGAGGCTTTTCATCACCTCACTTCCTACGACATTCCCGATCTCCCCACTTCCTGTACCTCCTCTTGGAGGACCTACCCCATCTCCCCTCTGCCTGCACCTCTCTATGGGAGCACTCCCATCACCCTCTGCCCATCCCTGACCACTGTGACCAGCAGACATAGTCTGAACAAATCCCAGGAATATATCTGGGTATCTCACAGTGTCCTCATCAGACTCTGTGTCCATGTTCCCACTGGCCTGTGAGTGTCTCTGGACAGGCCCTGCCCTTCTCTGGGACCTGACCATCCATTGTGTCTCAATCAGTGCCAGGGACAGAACCGACACCTCGCTGCTGGCTCGTCAGGGGCCCCTCCTGCTGGCAGTCCTTGACCGGAGGACCTGCCAGCCTCCTGGACACTCTGAGCGAAGGGACTCTGCCCAGGACGCCTCTCAGCTAACCACACACCAGATTGTGGAGTGGGACAAGGTTGGACCGCAGAGCGATGGGTTTGCCCCAGCTCCAAGGGCACCGGGGGTTCAGGTTCAGCATGGGTGTGCCACCCAATCTCCTCTCCAGTCCTGTGAACAACTTGGAAAGGCCACGGTCCCCTGACAGACCAGCCCGAGTCCGGTGCAAGGATCACTCCACCACAGGAATGCAGGTCCCCTACTGTGAGCACCCAGCCCTGCCTTGTCTGGGAAACACAGCCTGCTCTCCCTCACCTTGCTGAGAGAGGTCACTCATCTGCAAAACAGGAAGACCGGGGCTTGGGAGCCCTGCCCAGGGGCTCTTAACACCAGAAAATGAGATGAATGGAACATCCCATCCCATCCCTGAGGGGCACCTCAAACAGACACCAAAAGAAACCAGCCAAGACCAGGGAGTTTTCCAGATGAAGACGGGAGGGAGGGGGGGGGGGCGGGGCTAGAGCTGGGCTGGTGTCAGAGTCATTGATATGCAATGTGCCCCCTTCTGAGCCACCCAGCTCTGTGTCTGTCAGTCCCCCGGTCCTTGTCTTTGGGGGCCCTGCTCTGCCCAGGTGGAGCTTTCTTGGGCCCCTCTTCTGCTTCCCTACAGGCAGTGATGTTGAGGCTGGAGACCCAGGTCCAGAGGGCCAATCCCCTGCTTGTCAGCTGTGGATCGTGGGTCCCTTTCATATCCTGGAGACCCTCCCTCCCCCTGTCTGAGAAACAGGAACCACATCATTGTTTCTCTAGGTTTCAGGAGACTCATGGCACAATTTCAACAGCTGGTAGAGTGGACCCAGGCTTCTAAGTGATAGTTTTTCAAGGACAACCAAACCCACTGCCATTGAGTGGACTTCGACTCGCCACAACCCCAGAGGACAGAGAGAGACTGCTCTGTAGAGTTTCCCAGAAGGTAGAACCTTACGGTGCATTTGAACACCGGCACTGGTGAAGACTATTGAAAATAGTCCGGGTAGACTAGAGAAACAAATTCATAGACACGCATATAGATATAAAGGAAAGGTTTATATACAAGAGGAATGAGACATTGAGAGAGCATCCCAACCCAGTCCAGTTCAAAGTCATAAGTCTGATATTAGCCCATATGCCCGATACCAGTCTATAAAGTCTCCTTCCGACTCACAAAGTCACAGGCCAGTGGGTGCAGAGTCCCGGCACTGGTAAGGGTCTCCCCATGGCTCCTCGCTTCCAGGCCTCAGGGTCCATCAACAGATCCAGTGGTGACAGAAGCAACTCAGCACTGGCAGGGGGCTCCAGGTGGCTTCTCTAAACTTCAGAGGTCTGGTTCCATCAGGGTAAGGCCGTGTGGCTTGTCCTTTGGCTCCTCCAGTTCCTCAGACGCTGCCATCTTGTCTTGTCCGTAATTCATCATCTCTGAGACTAACTCCCAACAACTAGGGAGATAGCTTCTCTTCTCGAAGGGGGAAATATCTTGAGATTTCCCAAAAATCTCAGGAGAAAGCGATGCCCACACGGAGGCCTCACTGGCTAGACTCCACCCCTCCATCTCAATCATAAAAGTGACATATCGAATACATGACCACCACACACAGACTGCCAAAAAGAACAAATGGGTCTGTCTCAGAAGAAGTACGCCAGAACACTCCTTAGAAGCTGCGTTAGTTCTGTCACCATTTGTCAATTTGAGAGGATTGTGAGTGAAGGGGTGGAGTCTAGCTTGTCCATCAGGTGATAGCTAATAAGGTCTCTGTATAGGCATGTCTTTCCCCTGAGGATTCTGGGGATTGCTGCATTTCCTCCTTGGAGGCAGGAAACACACTCTCTAGGTTCACTCCCTGAGAGATGCTCTGCTTAACAAGGTAGAAGACACTACCCCATGCCCCTAAAACTGGGGGAGCTATGTGGAGACCCACGCCAGCGCTGAGATGCTTCCACCACCACTGGATACACAAGACTCTGCACCCACTGGCCTGTGACCTTCCTGCATTTGGGTTTCATGAGTCTGAAGAGAACTTTATAGATCAGACATATGGGCTACTATTGGACGTAGGTCCTGATCGACCTGGACTAGCACAGAGGCAAGGATGGCAAGACTTCATCTCATATACTTCAGACATGTTGGCAGGAGAGACCAGGCCCTGGAGAAAGACTTCCTTGGAAAGGCAGCTGATAAAACTGGAGACCCTGGACAACATGGATCTACAGCGTGACTGCCACCCCGGGTTCATGGGCTTAGGGGCCTTTGTCAGGAAATGTTTCATTCTGTTGGGTTTAGGGTCTCTGTGGGCCAGAACAGACTCTATCCCACCTCCTCACAAACAACAACCAGCAGACTGAGACGGACTCGGAAGGAGGGTCTGGCGAACCATGTCTGAAAATCAGCCAATGAGCCCTCTGGATCACAATGGCCCAATCGGCAATTGGCTGGCAGGAGGGTGGAGGACCAGAAGCATCCCGTCTCCTTGTACCTGGGGTCCTGTGGGTGAGGGCGGAGCCCCGGGTACTTTACTCCGTGTTGTCTCTGGGAGGTTTCATAACTCCCTGCATGGATCAGAGGCAAAGAGGTTGGATGCAGATGGCCTTGGCAAGGACCCGTCTTCTCTCTTCCTGGTCTGTTGGTGATCAAAAGGCTAGACGCTGCCATCTGGCTAGTCCGCAGAGATGTTTGGGGACTGGACAGAAGCTGAAAGGACCTTCTTGCCCCATGTGCTTGCTGACAGTCAGCAGTTGTTTCCCTTGGTGATGCTGATACCACACTCAACATCAGGACAGCTGTCAGGATGGCGCCAGACTGGACAGGTGCCGCCAGTCAGCGCTAACTCAGGGTCACGTAACAACAGGGAACCCTTGACATTCTTTGGTTGCTCCTCCTCTTTGGTGGTGGTCCCTAATCCTTTGCGGCTGGTGGAGGGTCCGCTCGGTGTGACTCCTCTCCCATGCCTCTGACAGCTCCGCAGTCTCACCGCTGGGCTCCTGCACCCTGGGAGGGTCCCAGCTCTTCTCTTGTTCCCTCCCATGCCTCCAGGGAAAGGTGTGTCAGGAGGACAGGGCAGGCGTCTGGTGACTTTGGGCAAGTCACTGGAGCTCTGGGAGCCTCCAACACCATGCGGGACACAGGCGGTCCCGTGCCATCTGTTGTCGCAGGACACGGGCAGGGTTTCCCGGAGAAGGTGTTCCCAGCCCAGATCTCCCAGGTGAGTGGGTGGACACTCATGCCAGGGGGACGTGAGGCTGTGTTCTGCATCCCCATGCATGGTCTTCCTCCAGCTTGGAGGCCCTCTGAGCTGAGGGGGGGTTCTTCCTCTCTGCTCCCCACAAAAGGGAAGCAATTCAGGAAGGGTTGTAAGACCCCTTCAAGGGCAAAAGCAACAAAGCACACTTGTCCCCAGGGCCCCTAAGACAGCTCTCCTTCGGGGCCTGATGACAAGTGGCCGATGTTGTCAACTGCTGTCGAATCAGCCCCTGGCTCAGCCACCCCACCTCTGGTGATCCACACGCCGGTCCCTGGCCGATGTTTGGAAGCAGAGCCTGGAGGCTCCATGACGTCTGCTCAGCTCCCCAGCCACACGGGGGGCCTCTACCAGCTCAGGGGTGGTGCCTGGGCGAGGCGCATGGGCCAGAATTGAACCTGCATCTCCTGCCTGGAGCCTCCATTCTCCTGTGTTGTGGTCACCACAAATAAGGGGTGCTGCCCGGGATAGCCTCCGCAGAGCACGCCGGCTTGGAGCACCCGCTCCTCCCAAGTCTGCTCAGGAAGATCTCCCACTCACGAGATGCTGGCCCAGCCCCGGGTCCCAGCAAGGGCTTAGCTGCTGCAGGTTGGAGGTTGGCGGTCACCCCAGGGCCGCAGAAGAAAGGGCTGGTGAGCTCCTGAAAGACCACTGCCACCGAGCTGGCTCCCACCCACAGTGGCCCTGCCGGGCAGCGTCCATCCAACCCTCTGGGGCTCCTGAGACTTAACCCTGTTAAGGAGCAGATAACCTTGTATTTCTCCCTCAGGAAGGCTCGTGGGTTGGAACTGCTGGCCTCAAGGTGAGTGGCTCAGTGTCTGCAGGGACCCTCTGTGAAAGGCCGGCCATTGAGAGAACCCCACAGGGCCGGTCTGCTCAACACGGGGTGAGGAGCGGGGTGGGATGGGGTGGGCCCCCTGGTCCTCAGGGTGCATCCAAGTCTGCAACTCAAGCCTGCTGCCCTCCTGTGGCTCCGACTCACGGTGACCTCGTCTCCCTCCCTTCCCCCCTGCTGCCGAATCCGTGCTGGCTCATAGCGGCCCCTGGGGGTTTCTGAAACAGAAATGGGTCGCCGGAGTAGAAAGTCCAGTCTTCCTCCCAAGACACTGCTGGTGATCTTGAACAAGCGACCCTGCTGACCCTGCCCAATCTGTAACCACTATACCACCTGGCCTCCTGGCTGCCCACCCTATGGGACAGGGCAGAACTGCCCTTGTGGGCTGTGCTTTAGGGGAGTAGCAAGTTCTGTCTTTGTTGAGAGGAGCAGCTGGTGGTTTCAAACCACCGGGCTTTGGGTTAGTAGCCTGGCACATTCCCCAAGCACGCCAGACCTTCTTAAGGAGGGAAGGAAGGTCCCTTCAATTCAATTCCTGTCACTTCTCATGCTCCTGTCCCTCTGCCCCAGGAGATGAACTATGCACAACTGTCCTCGTGAGCCCAGAGAGGCCCGACAGGCTGCAACCAGCCTCTCCCATTCATGCCCACAGCCCCTGTGCTGACACAGCCCACTGGGCCAGAACGGAAGCCCCTGCAGAGACAGACCAGAGAGGGAGGCCCCGTGTTCCTGCTTCCCCTGCAAGTGCAGCCCCTCCTCTAAATGAGGAGGGGGGAAGGGAGGGGGCACGCCTCTGAAAGGACCCTGTCCCCACCCACCCACACAGACCAGTCAGACCTTGGAGGGGCCCCACAGGAAATGGGGGCGTGTAGCAAGCTGCCTGGACCACCCCCAAGCTGCCTGCCACTTAAAGAGGCGTCCACTTCGGGAGCAGCCAGGCCACCGCCCCACCATGACGTCCGGGACACTGGCTTTGCTGCTGCTGCTTCTGGTGGCCTGGCCCCCCGCAGCCCATCCAGCGCCCCCCACTTGCTACTCCAGAATGCTGAGTCTGAGCAGGGAGATCGAGGGTGCCTTCCAGAGCCTGCAGTCCACGGTGAGTCCAGCACCCAGCAGGTCCACTGAGACCCCATGCTCTACCTCTTTTGTTAGGCCCCCCACCCCTTCCTGAAGACCCTCATGGACACCCCACCTCCTGAACTCAAGTGCTCCCCCCCGCTCCCCAGGGTCTCCTGGGCTGCTCTCTTTAGGGAAACAGCTAGCCAGGCTCTTCTCCTACAGAACCACTGGGTGGGCCTGAACCCTCACTTCTCATGTGGATGGCTGAGGTCATGTCTACACGGCCACAGGGGTGTCCGGCATCAACTCCCCCACCCCCAGCAGCATCATGAGAGACCATACCCGGAGTTTGTTGTTCTTAGTTAAAGTGACCAGACATCCTGCTTTGGGGGGAACAGTCTCAAATCTAACCATTTTTCCTGTGTCTCGGGACGTTTTAAAAAAGTCTCGATTTTTGGAAAGAATGCACGACAAGCTAGGGAATGGCGGGAGAACGGGGAGGGAATATACCTCCTCTACCCTCCACCCACCCCCACCCCAGTCAATGGAGTCCCGCTTTGCTAATGTTAAAATCTGGTCACTTTATGCTTAGTGCGGGAAGGAAGGCATTCTGAGAGCCCCCTTTTTTGTGCCAGTCCCTGTCCCCACCTTCGGGACAAAGGGTCTTTTGTGAAACATGGAAAAGTTTCTGCCCCGCCTGCTGCCGCTCCGAGTTCCTCTCAAAGTACACACACACACACACACACCCCTCTCACTGCCGTCGGGTGGATCCTGTCATCCTCCCACTGGGCAGCGGTGCTCCAAATTGCCGCTTGGGGCGCTGCGGGGGTGTCGTGGTTACACGTTGGCCTGCGGACGGGCCCCACGGCAAGGTCCATGGTGTGAAGCCATCCGCTGCTCCTCGAGAGAACGGTGAGCCTTCAGTCTCGCGAGCCCGCCCCCCACCCCACAGGGCAGCTCTGCCCTGTCCCACGGGGTCACCATGAGTGGGCCCCGACTCCGGGGCAGAGAGTCTGGCTTGGGGGTGAATGGGCCTTGCAGACCATGCGCCTAACTCCCTGCAGGGGAGCCCGTTGTGACTCTGGGTCAGCGGTCTCTGCGAGCTGCAGAGACAGAACTCTTCGGGGAGTAGAACGCCTGTCTCTGTCCCGCTCCCCCCGCGGAGGGGAGAGGCAGACAGACTTGAGGATCCGGCCCATCACCCACGCTCCGGGGGTGATGAAGCCTTCATTCCCCGCCCTGTGGCTTTATGCCAGGGGGGAAAGCCTGATGTCCGAGACGTCTGCCTGCCTGCACTCTTTTAAGAGGCAGACCCCGGAGGCTCGGGACGGGGCTGTCTGAGGACCCAACAAGCTCCTCTGGCTGTGAAATGAACATTGACAGCAGCCCTGCCGGGTCCCCTCCGTCCCACCTGCGCTGGTCTTGGGGTCCTCGGGCAGCACCTCCATCACTCGATTTTATTTTTTAAACGAAACACCGTGTTTTCTTCTTGTTAAGAACTTGCTAGGTGTGTGCGCCTGTCGGCTGAGGCTTAGAGACCCTCGGGGGCAGCTCTGTTCTGCCCTGGACGTTCGCTGTCTGTCAGGCCTGTTGGACGGCGGAGAATGGTTTATTTGCCTGTTGTTGTTCGTCATTGGAAACGGCACTGAGACTGAGTTACAGGAAAGGCTCTGCTTTGGTTGGGTTGGCTAGAGAAACAAATCCCAGGGCATTCAGATATGTGTAAGAGAGTTTTCTATCAAGAGGTCTTTCTATGTCAAGCAGACAACCCAGCCCAGTGCAGATCAAGTCCAGAAGGCTGATACCAGTCCATAAGTCCAACTCTAGCCCACAAATCCATCTTCAGACTCACGAAGCCACGTGCAATGATGCGGGAACGTCATAGGCCGGAGGTGCAAAGTCTTAAGGCTCGAACGGTGGTGGATGCACCCCCAACACTCACGCAGGACGCCCTGGGGTGTCCACAAGGAGGTGAAGGCAGGGAGAGAGAGGGCAACCCGACTCCAGGGAGCCAGGTGTTTCAGTGGCACCACCAAACGAGGTCATCAAGCTGTGCCTGGATTGACAGGGCAAACTCCACCCATCTCTTTTTACAGGCGCCAGGTTGACACACACACAGAATCTCACCGTCTCATGCTCAGAGTGTTGGCAGTAAGCATTCATCTGAGGGCACCATGGAAGAAAGAGCTGGCAAGCAGCTTTTGAAAGGTCCTAACGAAGAGTATCCTTTGGAGCAGTTCCAGTGGTCACTCGGGGCTGTCCGTGGGTCAGGACTGGCTGGATAGCAACCATCCTTTCTTGTTCTAGTTGCCCTGAGGTGCCGTTGAGTCAGTCCTGACCCAGCCCCTGAGACCCCATGCACAACAGAATCAAACGCTGCCCGTCCTGCACCAGCCTCACAAGCCCTCTTGAGCCCATGTCCATCCTTTCCCTCAAAGGCCTTCCTCTTGGTCACTACCGCTTCACTGCACCAAGTCTGATAGCTTTCTCCAGGACCTGGCTTCTCCTAGCAACATGGACAAAGTATGTGGAGCAAAAATCACCCCTGCCTCTAAGGAGCATTCTAGCCATAGATCTCCCTTCCCCAAGACAGACATGTCTAGCCCATGGTACTTTTCATAGTCTTCCCCAGCGTCATCATGCAAGGGCCTCAGTTCCTCTCCCATCTTCCTCATTCAGTCTCCAACTTTCACATGCACTGGGGGCCATTCAGGGCGTGGGGCAGACCCACCTTCATGGTCAGAGTAATAACCTCGCTGGTCAACACTTTAAAGAGATCCCATGCAGCAGATTGACCCAATGCCATGTGTCCTCTAATCTCCCGACTGTTCCTTCTATGAGCATGGATTATGGACTTAATCAAGGTGAGATCCTTGACAGCCTCCATCTATTCTCCTGACAGCAACTAACACCCGATAAATAGACAGATAAGCAGATGGATGGATGGATGGAAAGACATACACACCCGTCAAAAACAACTCTCTGACTCACCTGGAAGAAGTACAAACAGAATGCTCCTTAGAAGCAAGGAAGGCGAGACTGCCCCTCACGTGTTTTGGACATGCTGTCAGGAGAGAGTGGCCCCTGGAGAAGGACACCCTGCGGGGTAGAGTGGAGGGATGGTGAAGAAGAGGCAAGTCCTCAAGGAGATGGGTGGGCACAGTGGCTGCACCGAGGGGCCCTGCCAAACAATGCTTGTGAGCTGCTGGAGCAGGGCTGGGCAGAGCTCTCTTCTGTTGTGTGTGGGACCACTGTGAGCTGGAGCTGCTTGGGTGACACTTCACAACCACAGCCTCACACATCGCAGCCGTGCCGCTGGTGCCTGATGGGGCAGTGTTTCGTTCTGTTGACGGGGGCCGCCATGAGTTGGAAACAACCATAGTCAAGGGTGCCTTTAACACAGTAGGCGAGTTCTGGAAGGGCCTGCTGCAGAGCTTGGCACAGAGCACGGCACATGCGTCATTGCTTCAGGGACAGTCCCCGGGGTGTGAGGTTGGATCCGCTGTGACCAGGATGACAGTGTGTTGTGTGGACATCACAGCAAGCCGAACTTCTCTCTCTCGACAGGAGCCGTGTGTGCGATACCTGCCCAAACTCTACCTGGATATACATGTAAGATGAGTCTTGGTCCGGTGGGTGGCATGGGGGTATGGATTGGTGAGTAGATGGATGGATAGATGGATGGGAGAGAGAACAGTTGGTTGGATGGTGGGATGAGTGGGTGGATGAACAGATAGGTGGATGGACAGGTGAGTGAGTAGATGGATGGATGGATGGATAATTGCATAGGTAGATGGATAGATGAATAAAGAAAGTGAATGATTGGGTAGATGGATTAAGGGATGAATGGGAGAGACAGTGGATGGATGAATGGTTGGATGAATGGATGATGGATGGATGGATGGACAGATAGGTGGACAGGTGAGTAGATGGATGGATAATTGTATAGGTGGCTGCATAGATGAGTAGAGAGAAGGTGAATGATTGAGTGGATGAATTAGGGATGGATGGGAGAGAGAATGGATGGATAGATGGATGGATGGATGGACGGTTGGATGGATGGATGGATGGAGGAACAGATAGGTAGATGGATGGATCAGGGAGTAGATAGATTGATAATTGTATAGGTAGATGAGTAGGGAAAAGGTGAATGATTGGGTGGATGGATTAAAAGATGGATGGGAGTGAGGGTGGGTGGATGGATGAATGCATGAATGATTTGGGAAGCATGGGCCTCAGCTTCTCTCCCACTCCCCTCTGACATCTCAGAACCCCTCCCCATGTCCACCCCCAGAATTACTGCGTGTTGGCCAAGCTGAGGGACTTTGTGGCATCAGCCCAGTGTTGGAAAGTGACCCCAGTGGACATTTTAAAGGACAAGGTGCGGAAACTGTACATCATCATGAACTCATTCTGCCGGCAGGTAAGCAAGGACTTCTGAAAACCCCTTCCTCTGGGCAATTAGCTGGGCTCCCTGAGTCTGGAGGATTGGGCAAGAAGGAGGAGGAACAGTGGGATGGTGAGGTAGCCCTTGCAGTGGACAAAGCCCACCCATCACCCCTCCCACCGCCCACAGTTCTCAGCTTCATACCCATCATCATCCTGGTCACAAAGCCTGCCCTGGACCATCATCAGCCCCCTGGTCACAAAGCCCAGCCCCATCATGTCAAATCAACCACCCTCCTTCTCTTCAGCACCCTGTTCAGCACCACTGCCATGTGACCATGCTTGTCACAAAGTCCACACAAAACCTCCAACACCCTGGTCACAAAGCCCACCCACCTCGTCGCCCTGGTCACAGCACCCATCCTCCACATCACCACCCTACCCTTGTTGCTAGGGAAAATTCAGTCAGTGGGGATCAGGACAAGGCCTCCCTCCATAAACTCCAAGCAGAATCAGGCTCACAAAACTCAGGCTCATACCCCTTGTGGCAGCCTGTGGATCCTTGCATCTCAGAGGACTTCCCAGAGGAGGAGGGGCCTCTGGCATACCGAACAGCTAGGCAGGAGGAAGAAACCCAGTTCCCCACAGGAGCACTGGGAATCCTGGCGCCCTCTGTGTGTCCGGGGGGAGTACTGCACTCTGGGGGGGTTCCAGGGACTGTCTTTTCACAAGTGGTTTTCTGGACCTTTCTCCTGGGCCCCTCTGGGTTGGTTTGTACCAGCCCGGCCATTCAAGCTTTTAGCTCTGGGTAGACTAGGGAAACAAATCCAGAGACACTCGTAGGTGTATAAGAAAGAGTTTTATTAAAAAAAAAAAAAAAAAGAGCAGTTGTGTATTGAGAAAACATCCCAGTCCAGATCAAGTGTCTGAGTTTGATATTAGCCCATATGTCCAACACCAGTCTGCAGATCCCTCTTTAGACTCATGCAGCACATGCAACAACGTCGAATGTAGGAAGGTCACAGGCCAGCGGATGAAAAGTCCTGTGGATCCAATGACAGGGGAAGCATCTCAACGCTAGCAGGGATCTCCGTGTGGTTTCTCCAGCTCCAGGGCTCCAGCGTAGCTCCACGTGTCTTGTCAGCAGCCATGTCTCACAGGGAGAGAATGTGCGTCTTGCCTTCAACAAGCTCTGTCTCTCCATAGAACCTCCAAAAGAGGTCTTTAAGCTTCGACCCAATTGACAGGCCAGACTGCGCCCCTTCGCAAGTTGACAGGAGATGATGTAACCGCCACAAGCTCAGAGGCAGAGCTTGCAGGCACTCCAGGGCTCCCAGCAGGAAGGGAGAAGCGGACGCCTGCAGAAAGCCTGCCCTCCTGTGCTATACAAAGGAGCGCGGTGAGAGTCTGTATGACGTGGAGTCTGGTCCCCTGCTTCCAGGCTGGTGGCTTCCCTTCTCCTCTCATGAACTGTGGTCAAAAGCCCTTGTTGTTGTTGTTTGTTGTTGTTGTTGTTGTTGTTGCTGCTACTGTTGTTGGGCACCACCGAGTCCATTCTGAAACACAGCAGCCGCCCCATGCACAACAAACAGAATGAAACACTGCCCAGTCCCACCCCATCCTCACCATTGATCCCCAGGGTTGCCCTCCGCTGTGCCCATCTTTCTCCTTCAGGGACTTCCTCTTGGTCAAGGATCCTCCACTTGATCATCGAGGCATGGCCCAGGGAGAAGGTGGAGCTAGACACACGTGTCAGGCCTTGGGACATGTCCGTGAGCCCCCGGACTCGCAGGGGCCGTGTTGCCCTCTCCCAAAGGGTGGCCACAAGCTGGAATCGATGGGCTGGCGATGGGCTTGGTTTGAGGTTGATGTTACAATGTATCTGTTCCCGCATCGGGACTTTCTTCCATTTGGACTCCTCATTTCCCACCACCGTGGATTTTCGGAGGAGCCCTGAGTAGCCCTCACAGGGCATGCTCACCTGATGAAGATGGGCAGTCCCAAGCCACTCAGCAGAGCCATGTAAGAAAGGCCTGGCGAACTCCTTCCATGGGGATCAACCCTTTGTCCTGGACTTGATCCTGTCTCATCGCAAGCCCACGGGACAGAGTAGAAATGTCTCATGAGCTGCCCTTGGTAGTACATTGTTATGAAAATTGACTGCCTTGTCTTTCTCCTGTGGACCGCACAATGGGTTCAAGCCACCGACCTTTTCTGATTGGCAGCTGAGCTCTTAACCCTTGTGTCACCAGGGCTCAGGGCTCCTTCCATGAAGACTGCCACCCAGCACATGGCACTGCTCTGCCTCTAATACAGGGGGTTGCTGTGACTCAGGATGGGGTCGGTGGCGACAGGCTTGATCTGGTTTGGTTTCTGGGTCTGCTGGGGAATGCAGGGTGATATCATTATGGTACAGTTTAATAAGCGGTGTCATTGTTTACATACAAAGGCAAGATCTGGTGTTGATCATGCTCTCTGCAAAGTTTGAGATAGCGCTGTAGCTCAGTAATCATAGTTCATTCATTCATTCCATCATCCCTTCACCCACACATCCACCCATCTACTCCATAATCCACCTATTCACCCATCAATCCATCCATCCATCCAATCACTTTCTCTCCCATCTACTCCTTTATCCATCCACCCACTCATCTACTCCTTACTCATCTATTCATCCATCCATACAATTATACGTCCATCCATCTACCCAACCATCCATCTACTCCCTCACCCATCCACCTATCTATCCACCCACCCCAATACATACATGCATTGATCCATCTATCTTTCCTTTCATCCACCCACCCACCATCACTCCCTCTTTCACCCATTCACCCATCTAGTCTCTCCATCCATCCATCCATCCATCCATCCATCCATCCATCCACTCATCCATCCATTCACCCATCCATCAATCCAGTCAGTCAAGGCAAGAGTGCATCCCCAGCACACAAGACTCTATGGAAACAAGAAGAAAGGACATAAGGGACAGGGCCATTTCACACAGCAGAGGTCAGTTCTGAGGGACTCCTCTGAGGGTCACAGGAATCCAGGGGAGGCACGCCACCTTCAATAACCTGCTTATGGCACATCTTTTCTAGGATTTGGTGTTCCTCTCAGATGACTGCAATGCCCTGGAGTCCCCAATTCCAGTGACCACGGCCCAGCCAGATCATCCAAAATAAGAGTCCTGGTTAGAATGCAGTTCCATCACCTGCCCAGACTCCATGCAATGAAGTTGCAGCCCCCCACCTCTCCCACTTACCATGACATCTCAAAACTCTTTCTTCTGAAAAGCAAAACTGGTGCTTCCACCCAGGAACCTACTTTAAGCATAGACAGAAGAGGCCCAGCTTCACAATTCCCTGTATTATATCCCACCCAAATGCTAGATGCCCAGAAATGTTGATGCTATCAACTAAGACAAAAAGGACCAGCTGGCTTCTCTTCTCAGCTGAGAACCTGGAATATAGTACTGTATTTCCATTGTTGCTTTGTTGGGTCATGATACTGTTTCTCTGTTTTGATGGGAACCTGCTTGCTTGTAACCTATAGTCTGTTGTCAACCTTCAACTCCAACCAACTATCATTACCTCCTACTTCCTCTTTAAAGAAAGGACATAGATTTTAGGATGAGTTTGCAAGATGTTTGTATAAGCTAATTGGATCCACTAGTTCATGGAAGGTGATGATGATCCTATAAAGAATAAAAGCAAAAAGCCTGCTCTATTTCTCCAAGGTGTTGAAAGCCTCTGCTCTTAGGAAGACATATCTCCCTCTTTCTTTCCCCTGAGAGTTGGGATCAGTGAGTCTGCTTTGATCCACCTCAAAGATTGTTCTTGAAGCATGCTTCAGGCTATGTCTGGGCAGACTGAACTGCACATAGCTCCCACAGGCCATACAGTGACTGACACTTACCACAAACACCAGTGGATAGACTGCTGAGAGCATGCTTGGAGGCAGACATGTTGAGGGGCTGTGGGTGGCACCTGCCCGAGGTCACTGACAGGTGAGTGGGGAATGTCTCTCTGCTGGCTGTGGTGACTGCTGTTGTTGTCTGTGGAGTCCTGCCCATCCCTGCCCATCTTTCATGTGCTGAGTAAAGCTTCTTCGTGGAGCTCACAAGGCCGGCACTGCCCAGAAGCAGATCTCTACACTGGGATTCCTAGACCTCTCTGAGTGGGTTTGAACTGCCAGGCTTTCTGTGAGTGCTTCACTGTGTGTGTCACTCAGGGATGCCCATGTTTGGTTATAATTCATGTAGGAACCCAACCACTAAAACCTCAGCTAAGCAACAATCATTGAAAATTAGTTCGAGTGATGATTCAAAAAGCAAATCTCACATCAGTTTATGAGGATTAGACCTGTGTTTAAGAATACTGGTATTGTAGGGGGTTACTCATTGAACCGATGACCACAAGGTCAACTGTTCAAACCCACCAACAAACCGTTGGAACAAAGGTGAGGCTTTGCTCCCCTGAGGAATGAGAGTCTCAGAAACCCGCAGAGGCAGCTCTCCCCTGTTCTGTAGGAGCTCTGTGAGTCAGAATTGAGTTGATGGCAGTGAATTTGGGCTGGGTTGGTTTGGATTAGTTTGGGTTGAGTTAAGTTGGTTTGGGTTGGGTTAGTTTGGTTTGGGTTGGGTTGGTTTGGGTTAGTTTGGGTTGAGTTGGGTTAGTGTAGTTTGATTTGGTTTGGGTTAGTTTGTGTTGAGTTGGTTTG
>PVJH01036229.1:0-18976 GCA_004026705.1 Nesogale talazaci | reverse complement strand
ACTCCCCGAGGGCCCCGGCCTAGTCGAGCCTCCGCCGGCAGACCCTGGTCGACTCTGGCAGCCCCCAGCCCCAGCGTGCCCCCACGACACGCCGACCCCTAGGCGCCCCCGGCCCGCCTCCCCCGCCCCGCCCATTGCCCGCGGCCCCCGCCGCGCAGGCCCGGCCCAGACAGCGTCTCAGTCCGGCGCGACCCCGTCGGCGCCCCGGGACACGTGCCTCCGGCTCCGGGACCCCCACCTGGGGTCCTGCGCCCCCCTCCCCGCCCCCAGCCGCGGCCGCCGCGCCTCGGGAACCAGGCTCGGGCCCCGGGCCCGCCTCCTCCACGTCCATTGGTGGCCGCCTCAGCGACCGCCGCCTCCATTGGCCAGCGTGCGCATCCGTCTCACGCTCAGAGCGCCGCCCCCTTCCTGCTCGGCTCCGCTGGGTGCCCTTAAAGGAGCCGCGGCCCCCGGGAGTCGGAGGGGATGGGGGGAGGGGGCGGGGCGGGGCCGGAGGGCGGGGCGAGGGTCGGAGACGCGGGTTGGCGCTGCGTGACTTGAATCCACTTCCTGCTCCGGGGCTAGGGTCACCTTGCCGGTCTGCGAAATGGGGCTACACCGTCGCCTTCACGCAGCCCACCCGAGGGGCTGTCGGGGCCATTGTGCTACAGGTGTTTCCTGCTGGAGGGTCCGAGCGGTCCCGGCTGCAAAGGATTGTTGTTGTCCAGCTCCTGGAAGGTTGCCGGGGGCAGCAGCGGGCACGCTTAACCACCAGCTTGACTGAGCAGGCCTGGCTTCCTCTGTGCCCCTCGATTCGTCTCTGCAGGACGGTGATAAGGGACCAGCGCTCTCGGAAAGGTGGCAGCCTCGATTAGATGTGTTTACGGACTTTTACTTTTTTTTTTGAAGGAATGTAAACAATCCACCCTCCCTGTTTTACTTCCCGTGGCAGTTCCCATTCCTGTGTGCCCTATTCCCATGGAAGGACTTCTTTCTTCCTGTCTTGTGTCCACGTTCTAGGGTACATCTAGGCACTCAAAATGCTCGTCGAATAAATGAATGACGCAGATACTAGGTAGCGAACATCGCAGATCCAGGTTTTAATGTCATCCCTTCCAGGGAACCTGCCTTGTCTTCCTCAAGGCGACGTCATGTGCCCTGCTGCTCTTTCATGACCCAATGAACTTCCACTTCATGATTTATTTAATTATGTTTGTACCAGGATCCGATTAAAAGCTCTGTCTTGCCCACAAGACTTGGATACCCTGAAGTCTACAAAGAGTCTGTTGTTTTGTTTTGTTTATTGTAACTCAGGCCTGGAGGAGGGCTGGCAGTGAGCAGGTGGGAGGGACTCAGGGAAATTGTAGCAGGCAGGGCAAAAGGCTGAAACTGGCAAGCTAACCAGGGGTGCTGGTGGAACCCGGGCAGGATGTGGAAAAGAACCAGCGAAGACATCCTGTAAAACCAGGCTCAATCCTCGTTCTGAGGGATTTGGACACCCCCCCCCCTTCTCTGCCTGGGTACTGGAGGGATCATGGGAAACGGTACCGCCACCACCAATACTGCATATTGACAGCCGCGAGAGCGATGATGGTGGACGCGCAGCAAGTGCAGGCACCACATCTTTCAGGGGCTCACGGAATCCCCATGCCCACCCCACCGGGAAAACGCTCTGGTATCTGTGGACAGAACCTTTCACTATGATGACATGACCCTCTATCTGGGTGCTTTCTGCCCCGAAGTGGACTGTGTCTGATTGACAGCCTGGCCCCTTCACATTCTTTTGCTTTGTGTTTTCAATGTTCCACCTTGGCCATCTTTCTTCCACTTTCCATAGCCTTAAATGTCCACCTTAGTGTTTGCCTTGTAAACTGTATTCAGATGGATTTTGCTTTGGGTGGCAGTGGGCCCATCTTTGTCTTTTAACCTGGGCATTTGCTCTATTAACACTTCGTGTCATCAGGAATATCTTGGGACTTCACTTTACTTGTTATGTGTTTTTATTATAGACTCCCCCCCCCTTTTTTTTTTTTACGCTATACTTTTTTTTGGGGGGGGGGGCATCACTGCTCTCGGGCGGTGGGAGTAGGAGACCCAGCCCCACTGCTGGAATTGAACCTCCGTCCCAGTGGGCCGCAGTCCCGCGCACAACCACTATGCCACCGGGGCTCAGCCCTCTATACTCTTCTTACTTACCTATTTTTGATTTGACTTTGGGTACGTTTTGGCAAGGTTATTTATTAACTTAATTGTGATACATAAATAAATAAAAATATATAATTTCTACCATCTTATAGGCAGTTCATGGATATTAACTATCCTTGATAAGGCTCTCATTATCTTAATATTTTACAGATGAAGAAACTGAGGCACAGAAAGGTTTATGACTTTATTTAAGGGCACATTGAGGAAGGACATCACAGACCACAGCTTCCATTGCAGCTAGGGAGCCAGATACTACTCGCATGATGAACAGAGAAGAATTGAATTGCAAGCCCCCAATTAAATGATTTATACATTTTTTAAAAAGGAGGGGGAAAGGGCTGAGCTCCGGTGGCGTGAGTGGTTGAGTGCGGGACTTTGGCCCTCGGGCTTGGCGGTTCAAATCCAGTGGCGGCTCTCTGGAGCAGCACTGGGTAGCTCCCACGGCCACCAGAGGGCTGTGATGCCCACCCCCCAAAAAAAATAAAATGACAAAAAAGAAGGGGGAAGGAGGAGCTTATACCAAGGGCTCAAGTAGAAGATACTTGGAAAGGAAGATGGCAACATGAGTACAAATATGCTTGATACAAATGATGTATTGAATGTTATAATAGCCATTAGAGCCACCAATAAAGTCATTGGGGAAAAAAAATTGAATTACAGGTGTGATAAATCCTCTGGACGAAATAAACTAGGAAAAGCAGCAGAGAAAAGGTTCCACCAGTGTAGATTATCCAACAAGCAAGGTCAGCGCAAGTTCACCTGTGCTTGTTTACTAATCGGTGGTGATCATAAACCGCTTTTTTCACCACATCAAAGATCTGCTGCTAGGTCTAGACCATAGCTGTCTCTCTCCCAACCCCACTGCACCTGGCCTACAGATGGAGGTCTCTTTCAGAACTAAAATCCCTCACTAAAATGTGTGACACGCTCCCTCCAGATTACGAACAAAACGTAAGCAAGCCCATGCTCACCCAGCTTAATGGGTAGTCTCCCTTAAATATGAAGACAGAAGTATAGGATATGGCCTCAGGCCTGTGAGGTCAGCTGCCCAGGAGGTCATAGCGGCCAACACTTACGATGCAGCACTGTGTCCGGCCCTAGAAAGGACCCTGAGCACTCGGTGGGGACTCGGGCCTGTCCAGGCCAACCCTCCCAGGATGTAACTTAGGAAAGTGATCCATTGTTGCATCCTGGGGGGAAAATAAAACCCGTGGGGGGGTTATTGGGTGGGTGGGGGTCCTGTAAGTGGACAGAAGGGCCTCTCTGGGAAGCTAGATCTTACACAAGGAGCTGAGATCTAAAAGAGGAGAAGCAGCCAGTTTGAAGGCTGCTGGGAACAGCATCCTTAGCAGAGGGAACAGCCAAGGCAAAGCTCCGAAGGCAAGAAGGCTGGTGTAGCTGGAACAGAAAGAGGAGAAAAGAGAAGGGAGGCTGAGCAAGGAGGTCAGCAGTCAAGAGACCTGGCCTGATAGACTCACTTAAAGCAGAGGCGGGGGGCCTTTGTGCTGCCAAAGGTCATGTGGATGTTTATTGCATTCTTCTCAGACCACACTGGTCAAACACTGAACTCACTCCTTCGCAATGGAAGGTCGGACCTGCAGCTCTGTCAGGAGGCGTGTGATGTTAGCTGGTGTTAGTGGTTTTTCAGGCCTCCTACAGCCCACAGGGAGAAAGGTGAGGCTTTCTGCTCCCACAAAGAGTGTGTCAGTCCCCTCATCTGGTGTCCATATGAGGATGAAGAGGGTAGGGGTGGAGTCTCGCCTGTCAATCTGGAGCTAGCCAATGAGACCTCTGCATGGGCATGGCCTTCTCCTCTGAGAATTCTGGGCAATCTGGTACTTCCTTCTTGGAAGCAGGAGATACTCCCTCCCTTGGAGACACTGGACTGAAATCAGTGTTGTGTTTCCAGGTGGGAGGGTTCCTTCCTTTGGGACCAGGACTTCCAGGCTGAAGCACCTGGGCTGCTGGTACAGGAAGCAGAAATGCTGCAAGGGGATTGCGAGGAGTGAGTAATAGTGGGTGGTGCCACTCCAGCTTCCATCCCTTGGTTCCTGAATTCTGGCTATTGGAGACACAGCACCTTATGTTGACTGCTGCTTTAGAGTGGATACAGTTTCCTCCAGAACGTTGTTGCAGACCTGCAAGTTTGTTGCCACCTAGTTGGCGCTATAATTATGTCTTTAGGATAAGGTGACCAGACATCCTGCTCTTTAACAATTTGTCTGGCATTCCACAGCATTTTAAAATTAAATAGATGGAGGTTCAAATCCAGCAGCAGCTCTACAGGAGCAAAGGCTGGGCCTCCTACTCCCTTCCACCAGTGGGCAGTGATGCCCCCCAAATTAAATAAATACATTACAGTACTACTTTAGCGTTCTGTGAACATTTTTGTTGCTCCATATAGACCAAATTCTTTTTTTTCTTTTTTTCTTTTCATATAGACCAAATTCTTAATCAAGAACACCCCCCCTCCCCGGTCAATGGTGTCCCATTTAAAATCCGGTCACTTTACTTTAGGAGGCCATTCCATTGTTCTGTCAAGTCAATGGCTTCAGGATGATGAAGAACATGATACCACCAGTGGATTTGCTGTGAATGGAGTTCCTTGATCTGAAGCAATGCTATGCGGGATGCCATGCCAGTGGATGAGGCATTCTGTAAACCCACAAATGGTATTTTGGGCAGAAGCATTGTGTGCAGGGAAGGCAAATCCATATCCAGAGTAGGTGTCTATTCCAGTAAGAACAAAACGCTGCCGCTTCCATGATGGAAGCGGGGAACAGATCACAATGATCTACGTATAACCCTCTCCCAGTGAGATGGACGACAGAAAAGTGGATGAAGGGAGACATCAGACAGCGTAAGACGTGAAAAAAAATTATAAACTTTCAAGGGTACATGAGGGATGGAAAGGAAGAAATGAGAAGCTCATACCAAAGAAAATGTTTTGATAATGATGGCAACAAATGTACAAATGTGCTTGACACAACGGGTGGACACATGGATTGCGATAAGAGTTGTAGGAGTCCCCAGTAAAATTATTTTAAAGAGGAGGGAGAGAAGGCCTGGAAATTTGTTCTGATAGAGATTGCAGCTTAGGAAGCTCTATGGGGAGGTTCTATTTTGTACTACAGGTTCTTCGTGAGCCAGAATTGACTTCAGGGTCCCTCACATTGTGCAGACTCACGATCCTTTCTCCTTTGAATTGAATAATGCTCATAATTAGCCAAAACTAATAAAAATGAAGTAACCCATGGGCTTAGATGGGCACAAATCATTGGGTGAATCATTGGCGAAGAGCCAAACTCCTAATAATCAAATGAGTCCCTGGCAAGGTAACAATGAGGCAAAAACCCCACCAGTAATTGTGGCTGCAAGATGCTACAATTTATTGGCGGTCCTATGATAAATGGGATCTCTATTTCCATAACTGTGAGCAGCTCTCTGGTTAGTGGCCTATAATGAACTGTCAAGGACCTAAATGAACTTCACAGCGGAGGGCCGAGCCCCGGTGGCGCAGGGGTTGAGTGCGGGACTGCGGCCCACGGGCTTGGCGGTTCAAATCCAGAGGCAGCTCTCCGGGAGCAAGGCTGGGCCTCCCACTCCCACTAGAGGGCAGTGATGCCCGCTCCCCCCCAAAATAAACTTCACAGCGTTAAAAGAGATAAGGGCGGCCCTCAACAGGCAACGGAAACATCCCTGAAAATCCTGGTCTCCTGCCACGACGCACCAGGAGCAGCCAGCCGTTCGCACACGGGGAAAGGCTGGCCAGTCTCGGAATCCAGTCTTCCCGGCTAAGACACCGGAGCGGAGCCTTGCCCGTTGCCCCACTTCCGGCCTGTCTCGCAGCGCGGGGCGGGCGCAAACGGAGCTGCCTGATTGGCTATTTCTGGTGACGCACGAGCCAACAGGGGGCAGGCTCCGCCCCTTCCGCGGGCGCCTCCTCCCGGGTTCAGGGCTCGGCGCACGTCGCCTGCAAGCACGTTCGCACGCACGCACGGTGCGTGTTGACGTTGCGGCGGCGCGAGCGCCATCCCGGAAGCGCGAGCAAGGCCGCCAGATGTGCAGGTGCCGCCACCGCCGCCGCCGCCGCCGCCGGGGCTGAGGCCTGGGTGGGGCCGGGGGTGGCGGGGGGAGCTGGGCTGGGTGCGGCCCGTGGGGTGCCGCGGGGGTGGGCGCGCGCCGCTGGCCACATCTGGAACCCTTCCCCTCCCCCGCACCCCCCCTCCCCGCGAGCTCCGACCTCAGTTACCCTGTCTGCGCAGTGGGCGCGTGGGCGCTGCCCCGCGCGCCGGGCCCCAGCCCGGTGTCACCCCGAGCCCGAAGTTGCCGGACGCGCAGCTCAGCCTCCCCGCTTTGCGGTGGCGGGGCGTGAGGGGCGTGCGCGCCCGGCCCCGCTCGGGGTCTGGCCGGAGAGCTGGTCGGGCCACCAAGTCCGGCCGTGTCTGCTGGGCGATTGTTGGGTGGAGTCGAAGCGGCTCCCCCGGTCACCGTGTGACCACTTTGGCTGGACTCGGTCTCCCCTTGCCTTGTAATGGTGACGGAGAACGGAGTGTTGGCCGCCCCGCCGGGAGTGTCCGGCACTGGTTGAAATGCCCATTCCCTGGCCCCGAGCCCGGATAGCCACACGGGAGAGTCTGCATGCTCCCAGGTCCGCTTCAGCCCCCTTGTCCCTGGCCACTTTAGGACGGTGACGACCCCTTCGTCTTTCATGGTCTCCATTTTCTAGATGAGAAAACTGAGTCAGCTGACTTGCCAAGGTCACACGAAATCATTGCGGTCCCTTTTCGCCTATCAGTGTATTTCGAGCAGGGACGGAGACTTGTGCGGGATCGTGTCTGATCCAGGAAGGGCTTCCTGAGAAGAGGCAGCAGAGGGGGACTGGGGCTGCATGAACCCCTTTATCCTCCTGTAGGAGCCAGAGACAGACGCCACAGATGCCTGCAGAACCTGCCGGTCAGGTTCTAACTGGGCCTTTTCCCATGTGACCCTGCTTTTGGAGCCTGAATGCCCCCTTCCTGCTCGCCGGCATTGGTGGTGCTTTGGGACCCCTGAGAGCCCTGTTGTCTGTGCCTGACTCTGAAGGAACTCACCGCAGGAGGGGCCCAGTGACCCTTGTAGCTGTTGCAACAGTAGAAGCACAAGCAGACCCGGGGCTGTGCAGCCGAGTCTCCCTCACAGCGAGCCTCCCTCGGCGCCCCCGTATTTTGCGGAGCAGAACTGAGTGCCGTCAAGTTTTCGGTGGCTGCCAGTTTGAGGCTAGCCGATTGCCAGGCCTCTCTTCTGCTCTGCTAGCTGGGCGCAGGCTGCCAGCCTGCATGTTAGGAGCCAGTGTCAACCCTCTGCACTCTCCCGGGGGCCTTCCTGGAGAAGGTCATTGGGCCTGCGAAGCACTAGCCAGATGTTCCTAACTGCAAGGTCCTCAGTTCAAAGCCACCAGCTGCTCCCAGGGGAAAAAGATGGGGCTTTCCCCTTGCCAAGAGGGACAGTTTGGGAAACTGCAGGAACAGCTCTACCCTGCCCTGTAGGGTCAGCAGTGACGCAACAACACAGGTGTGTGTGGTTTGATTTTTTGTTGTTGTGGTCACTCTTTGGGGGAAAACCCCTGTGCGTCCCATCAGGCAATCTCACGATAGTGGGCTGAGGGGGTGAGAATCACGTTCGGGCGGGGGGTAAATAGTTCCTGAGTCTGGGAGAAAAGAGCTGTTCCGAGTAGCAACTGCCCTTTGTGCACGGGTTGCCGTGTCAAGGAGGAGCTAGCAGTGTTCGGCACGCCAGCGTGGTGCTGTGCTCGTGTACTGAAGAGCAGCCGCCCAGTGCTCGGAATCGGGCTGCGTGGGCTCTGAAGGCCCTCCAGCGTCCAGTGTGAGGATCTTGTTCTCTGCTGCTGAGGCCGCCCCGACTCTGGGTGAGCCCGCTCGGGCACACACACACACACACACACACACACACACACACACACACACACACACAGCAACGTGCTCTCCAGGGATCAGTCACACTAGGGCCCTGGAGATTCCTGGGGCCTCCGGTGGCGGAGTTTTAGAAGTCAGTCAGCAGGTTTGGCTTCCTAGTCTACCTAAGTCTGTCACTCTTTAGCTTCTGCTCCGAACCAAGGCTGGCAGCAGCAGTGACATCCCTGGTTTCACATCCTCTTTTGCATCCGGCCCGAGTGTCCGTCAGCTTCCTGTCGGTGTATTGCCCGTGCCCTTCTTGGATGTCTCCAGCCGAAAGAGAGGCAGTTGGATCAGGTGGCCGAGTCATTTGTACTGTCTGGGACTTCTGACGCTAGAAACGTCTTCAGCATCGTGGCCACACGGTCAGCCACCGCTGACGGACGGATGGTGATGTGGGTGAGGATCGGTGTGTCTCCCGTGAACGGTGAGGGGTCGAGGGGGCCACCACAGCCGGATGTGCGCATGGGGGTGGGGTGGTGGAGGGGTGTCGAGATGAGTTTGTGATTTATGTGGCCTTCTTGCTTTAGTTCTCTGGAAATCTGAGAGGTTTTTCCTAAGCCCTGAGAGTTCCCTTTTCCCTGGTTTTCCACCCTGGAGGGTTAGTTACTTCTGCCCAGATTGATTGACAGCCCCCGGGCAAGCTGTAAGCAACTTGACATTTGCGCTGGCCCTGGCCTGCAGCCTGGCCCTCTGATTGGTGTGCAGCCAGCAGGGACCGGCCAGGCGAAGTGACGAACACCTACTGTGCAAAGGCCTTGTCTGCCACCCACTCGGCCGGGATTGGTCAGGACTGGCTCTGGTGGGAGGGCCAGACCTGAAAATTGACCTGGAGTTTATTGACATAGGAAGACAACTCCCCCCATGGCGGCCCCCCACCCCCACCCCCCCAAAAAAAAAAGGCTAAGCCTCACTGCAGTGAAGTAGATAAGACAGGGCAGAACCGCCCCTGTGAGTTCCAAGACTAACTATGAGAGTAGAAACCCGCCGCTCTCCTGAGGAAGGGCTGGTGGTTGCTCACTGCCGATGGGACAGTTAGCAGCCCAACTCCCTGACAGAAAGCAGCAGAAAGAGGAACAGGCAAGAACCGGAGGGAGGAACCAGAACCGGGGAGGAAGAGGACTTACTGTTCAATGAGTGGGCCCCAGAGCCGAGTCAGAACTCCAGACCTGGTTTCTCCTAAGCCGGAGGCAGGAGCTTCGGTGGCATAGTGGGTCAGGTGTGGGCTGCAAGCCACGGGGTCACCAGTTTGAAACCACCAGCCACTCTGCCAGAGAGAGATGAGGCTTCCCACCGCCATCCAGAGTTCCAGCCTCGGAAGCAGGCAGGGCTCGTTCATGCCTGGGCTCAATGGCATGAGGGGGGCAGGCCTGGCTGAAGCCGAGGCCTTCGCTTGACCTGGTTCCGACGCCCCATCTGTCCCCCACCGCCCTCTGCCATGGTCTTTGAGCCAGGAAAGTTAGAAGCTGCAAGGCTCTCTGGCAGCCAAGGTTGTGATGTGAGTGCCTGAAATTCTTGGCTTTCATTGCTCAAGGAAAGCCTAGAAACAGCCGAATGAGTCAATGCCTGCAAGTGAGTTTTCTCACGGCTGCGTCACCACGTGCCACCCATTGGGCAGCTGAAAGCCACCAGAGCACCTGTTCCCACTGCTGTGGGGCCAGAAGGCCAAAGTCCAGGTGCCAGCAGGACTGTGACTGAAGCGACTAGGGGAGAAACCACCCTTCCCTTTGCCTCCAGTGGTGTCGCGGGTCCTTGGTGATCCTTGACCTGGAGCTGGGAGCCTCACTCCGGGTCTGTTGGCTCCCGCCCGGCCTAGTCTCTGCGTTTTGTCTCTTCCCTTCTTGGCAGAACATCGTTCATAGCCCGGGCTCCCTCCAGAGGATGTCAGGTGGCACTTCCCTCTAGGTTAGGCCTCCGGGCACTAACTGCAAGGTTGGCAGCCCAAACTTCATGGCCACAACACTTGAGAAAAACGAGGCGTCCTGCTTCCATAAAGACTTAGCCTCGGGGCTGAGCCCCAGTGGCGTAGTGATTGTGTGCGGACTGCGGCCCACAGGGTTGGCGGTTCAAATCCAGCAGCAGCTCTCCAGGAACAAGGCAGGGCCTCCTACCCCCATCAGAGGGCAGTGATGCTCCCCCCCCCCCCAAAAAAAGGACTTAGTCTTAGAAACCCTGCAAACCAGTGGTCCTCAACCTCCCTCATGCCACGACCCTTTCACACAGTTTCTCATGGGGTGGTGACCGCCGCCACCCCCATTGTTGTTGCTCCGGTGTCACTGTCACTTGGCTAGGATTGTGTGCAGTTGTCATGTAAACATCTGGTAGGCAGGATGTATTTCCATCGTTACAAATGAAACATCGTGAAAGCACAGTGATGAATCTGTATATCGGATAGAGGAGTCACGTCTTGGTTCCTAAGACCACCAGAACTATGTGTCTTCCAATGGTCTTAGGTGACCCCTGTGAAAGGGTCATTTGACCCCCCAAAGGGGTCACGACCCACAGGTTGAGAACTGTTGCTCAAGAACCTCACCTAGCTTCATCACTGATGGGTGGCTAGGGGTTCCCAAGGACCAGGCACAGCTGCCCCCTGGTGGGGGCTAGGGAGGCTTACAGGCTGCTGGACTGCCGAACCGGTTTCAGTGCAGCTTCGGGACGAAGATGGACTAGGAAGAAAGGCCTGTAGACTGCTTCAGAAGTCAGCCAGCGAGTCACCGGAGTCCATCTGCCAAGGACCACTGACGCGGGCACTGGGCAGGGTGGCATTCCCTGGTGGGGGCCCCCATGACTCGGGGACTGATGTGACAGCCCCTCACAACCGCGGGTGTCCTCATTCTAAAATTGATGCCATCTACTAAGACCTTATTTCCAAATAAGGTCACAGCTACAGACACATGGACATGTCTTTTAGGGCTCACAGGGCACCTGTGGCAGTGGAACTTCAAGGCAGGTAGACCCAGGGAGGACGAGGACCAGTGACTGCAAGAGGGGGGTCAGGCTGCAGGGCTGGGATGCTCCCATGTTTGGGTGGCACTGACGGGTTCACAATGAGCTCATGCAGTGTCCCGAGCCTTCCCCACCTGCGGTGTTCCTCCTGCTGGAAACCCCCAAACCAGTCGCAGTCCAGTCAGCCTTGACTCCTGGTAGACTGAGCCCCTGTGTGTCAGACTGGAACTCTGACCGAACAGGTTTTCCAGTGGCTGAGCCTCTGTCGGATCGCCAGCCCTCTCCTCCCAGGCACGTGGGGGGCACTTGACATGCCCGCATCTCGGTGAGCTGCAGCGCACGTCTCTGTTGGCGCCACAAGAGAACTGAAGGGCTCAGGGAGCCGCACCGGATCCAGGCCCCACGCTGACAGTGGCTGTGTCTGTCCACCCCCCTCCAATTTTAGGCAGCGGAGAAGGAAGAAGAGATGGATGCCCCAGACTCGGCCTCAAGAGTCTTCTGCAACCGCGTCCTGAGCATGGTCAACGCGGACGACGTCAACGCCATCATCCTGGCCCAGAAGAACATGTGAGTGGGACTCGTCACCGCCCACTTAGGCTGCAGAATGCAGGCAGGGAGGAGTGAGTGAATTGCCCGCTGAAGCAGCACATTCCTCTCTGGTTGGAGGCCCAGGAATCGGGGCAGAGGCAGGGGGTGCAGCCGTGGACAGCCGAGCGTGAGCCACTTCTATCCCAAGACCTGGATGGGCGAGGGGGATCTCTGGGCGTCCTGGAGTTGGTGGGTTGGCTTCCTGGCAGGGCTGGGGGTCTGCATATCCACAGAGCATGAGATCCCCGGAGGGAGCTTGACCCTGTGGCCTGCCCCACAGAGGAAGGAGGTGGTCATCTGTGACAACTCTGGAGTGGACGCAGGGCCTCCTGGGTCAAAGGGCACTGGTGTGTGAAACAGCACAGGTGTGGTTTCCTGGCTGCTCTCCCTGAACAGGGTGCTTAGCATGTCTGGTTCTTTTTATTATTATGATTAAATACTTTTTTGGGAGGGGTCTCCCAGCTCTCATACATTCATCCATGTGGCAAGCACATTTATATGTAAGTTGCCATCCTCATTTTCAAGCATTTTCTTTCCACTTGATCCCTTAATATCAGCTCCTCATTTTTCCCTCCCTCTCCCACCCTCTCTCCATCATGAACCCTTGATAAGTTAGAGATTATTTTCATATCTTCCATCATCCATTGTCTTGCTTCACCCATCTTTCTGTTGTTTGTATCCCTGGGAGGGAGTTGTATGTTATCTTTGTGATCGGTTCCACCTTTCTCTCCCCCCCCCCCGCCCCCCGCCGGTATCTCTGTTTTCATGAGTGGTCCTGAGGGGTTGACCTGTTCTGGATTCCCTGTATGCAAGCTCTTGCCTGTCACAGTCTACATGTTCTGGTCTAATCAGAGTTGTAAGGGAGAACTGAAGTCCTGATAGTGGGGGGATGAAGCATTAACTAGCAGAAAGTTGTACATCTCATCGGTGTTATAGTGCACCCCCACTGGCTTGTCTTTTCCTTGTGACCCTTCTGTAAGGGAATGTCCAAGCATCTACAGATGGGCTTGGTTCTCCACTCCTCACCCCACACCCTTGTTCCTGAGCCTTGAGATCACATGTGGCCTGGGCCTGGGCCCAGGGGTTCCCCATAGACCCTGGTGGTCCTTTGGAGTCAAGCATTGGCTCCAGGGAAGCATCCGGGCCTAGGGGTAGGACCGAAGCAGAGTGTGCCTGAAGGGTAATAAATGTTGGGGCGGGGTTTTGAAGGATGCATAGAAGTTCAGTAGGTGCCTTGAACAGCACATGTAGTGCTCCACAGGGCAGGGTCCTGAAGCAGGAGCAGATCAGACACACCCACGAGGCTAGGGACAGCAGCAGAAGCCCTCTCTGCCCGCCAGGCTGGACCGGTTTGAGAAGACCAATGAGATGCTGCTGAACTTCAATAACCTGTCGAGCGCCCGCCTGCAGCAGATGAACGAGCGCTTCCTGCACCACACGAGGACCCTGGTGGAGATGAAACGGGACCTGGACAGCATCTTCCGCAGGATCCGGTGGGTGCTCCCGCGCTTCCCTCCCCATCCGAGCCCGGGCTTCCTTCTCAGCGGGGACGGTGCACACGCTCTTGTGCCCCTGCGCGTGCGCGCACACAAATGTGCAGGAAGCCTGCTCATGTCTGTCCCAAGGTTTTATTGTGTAACCCCCAGGAGCTTTGAGGTAGCTGAGAAAATCCAAACTTGGAGATGAACACATGAAGTCTCTGCATGTTGGACAATTTTCAAGCAAGTCAGATAGTACTGGACACGTAACTCAAACGGCAGGAAAAAGCAGACCATACAAAGCTGTTCCTCGGCTCCCCTCACCCCATCCACCCAGCCTTGCCCCCAGCTCTTACAAACAGATGCCATGCCATGACCTGCTTTTCGGGGTCCTTGCGTTTTCAGTATAGAAGAAACATGCAGAGCGGGGACAGTCCTTGGGCACAGGAAGGCTTTTGGTGTTTTGCCCCTGTGTTGTTTCAACCAGTTTTCCCTCAGTTCCAACGCTGTACCCTGGTCACCTTAGATTGAGGGGCAAAAAAAATATTCACTGAGCCAGCTCTGAGCAGAGACAGACCAGCCAGGGCTGGCTAAATCCTTCAGAGTTTTTGTGTGTGTGTGGGGGGGGGGGGGGGGGGGGGGGGGGGGGGAGGGGGCGGCACCAGCACGGAAACCAGTGGGCTAGCACAGGTGTGATATTTGGGGGAAAACAGAAATTTAAAGGTGTGGCCTCGTGTGTGTGTGTGTTTTCTGTCACCCAGGAGGTTGGGGACGCCAGTTCATCCAGTCACTCCATGGGTAGGAAACTAGTCCTGATGGTGCTTCTGGGAGGGGGACTGGCAGGTTGCAGGTCAAGGTTTTGAAGGCAGAATAGGAGTTTGCTTGGTGGCATGGATCATGGGCCGAGCTCTGCAGGACGAGAGAAGGGCAGGCAAAGACCATGACGTGGAAAGGGCTTGGAAGGTCTGCTTGGGCTGAGACGGGCTCTGACTAGCCCTTTGTCGCCCTCTGTAAACAACGCTGCGGTTGCAAAACTGTGAAAAGAGCTTGTTTCCTAAGCCACAAGTGCTCTGCTTAGGGCTGCTATGACAATAAGCCACGCGTGGTGGTGCTAGAGAACAGGCGCGGCCATCTCCCAGGGCAGGAATCCTGAACACGCTGTCAGTCTGGGTTGACTAGAGAAACAAATTCCCGTGTAAAGGAAAGAGCTTTCTGTAAAGAGTACATTAAGAAAACATCCCAGCCCCGTCGAGATCAAGTCCCTAAGTCCGACATTAGCCTTCATGTCCAGTACCCGTCTGTGAATTCCTCTTCAGACCCACACAGTTCATGCAGTGACATCCAGGGCAGAAGGATCACAGGCGAGTGGGTGAAAGCCTTGTGGCTCGAGTGGCAGAAGCTTCTCAGCGCAGGCATGGGTCTCCACGTGGCTCCTCCAGTTCCCAAGGCTGTGGCTGCGTCAGCACAGCTCCACGTGGTTTGTCAACAGGGATGTCTCCAGGGAGTGAGCCTGTCCCACCTCCAGGGAGCTATTTATCTCCTCTGTGCCTCCAAACGAGGTCATCCAGCTGTGACCTGATTCGCAGGCTAAACGCCACCCCTTCACTCTTAATCGCCTCAAACTGACAACAGACTGTGCAATAACCGCACAAGATCTCAGCTGTGCTGATTCTTCGCGGGTCTCTGAGAGTCGTGGAGTCTGGTGGCAACCCCATCTTTGGTGCCCTTTGAAGTTTATCGATGTAACCTCACCTGGCTCCTCCCCTCCCTGTGTGACTCTGCCTCTCTGGCTGTGTCACCCCTTTTATGAGACAGTCCTCAGAAGGAATGGGGACCCACCCCGCTTCTGGGTGGCACAAGCAGTTGACTTCTGCACTAATGGCCAGAAGATTGGTGGTTTCTCTGGGAGGCACTCTGACAGGCTGCGGCTGAAATGGCACAGCCTGGAGCGGCCGATGGGGCAGCCTTACGCTGCATGTGTGGCAGGTGGCACCGAGAAGGAGTCAAAAGTGGTTAACAAGACAACCACTCGACTCCTGTAGGGCTGGGCCCCGGTGCAGGCTGTTGGGTGTCCAGCTGCTAACCCAAAGGTGGGCCCGATGAATTGGCCCAGGACAACTTTGACTAAAGGTGCGTGCATGCTCCGTCCGACACACCTAGGTTTGCCAGGAGTCGGAAATATCTGCTGGCAACTGGTTTGGATTTTGTTTTGTTTGGGGACTTGGCAATGACCACATTAACGTCACTAAATGATACTTTCAAAGGTGGCACAAGTGGCCTGCTCCGAGCTGTTGACTGCAAGGTTGGCGATTGGATGCCATGCGGAAAGGCCTGCTGATCACTTCCTTAAGGTCGCAGCCTCTGAGCTCTCCCTAGAGCCGTGTCTCTCACACACGGGGCGCTAGGAGTTGGGAGTCCACGCGCTAGCAGTCAGCCTGACCTTTTTATTTTTTTTATTCCCCTCATTTCTTTTATTTTTCCACATCACTGCCCTGGTGGGAGGAGGAAGCCCAACTTTGCTCCTGGAGAGCAGCTGCTGGATTTGAACTGTCAACCACTGTGCCACCAGGGCTCAGCTGGCCTGACCTTTTTGGGGGGTGGGCATCAGTGCCCTCTGGTGGGAGTGGGAGGCCCTGCCTTGCTCCTTCCTTAAGGTCGCAGCCTCTGAGCTCTCCCTAGAGCTGTGTCTCTCACACACGGGGCGCTAGGAGTTGGGAGTCCACGCGCTAGCAGTCAGCCTGACCTTTTTATTTTTTTATTCCCCTCATTTCTTTTATTTTTCCACATCACTGCCCTGGTGGGAGGAGGAAGCCCAACTTTGCTCCTGGAGAGCAGCTGCTGGATTTGAACTGTCAACCACTGTGCCACCAGGGCTCAGCTGGCCTGACCTTTTTGGGGGGTGGGCATCAGTGCCCTCTGGTGGGAGTGGGAGGCCCTGCCTTGCTCCTGGAGAGCTGCTGCTGGATTTGAACTGCCAACCCTGTGGGCTGCAGTTCCGCACTCAACTAGTACACCACTGGGGCTCAGCCCTGGCCTGACCCTTTTAATGTAACGTCTTCAAAGAAAGATTGTGTCCTCTCAACAGGATGACACTCACAAGAACAGGAGTGAGGACTTCCCTGGACCCTTGGGGAAGGGCACAATTCAACCCGTAACTGCTCTGGGTGCGCCTGAGGGTCCCAAGGGCCAGTATGCGATGGCTGGGGCCACTGTCCTTGGATGGCCTGGACACCCACGTGTGCCCCACACTGAGCGTTAGTCCTGGGTCCAGGCCCCAGCTGGGAGGCACAGACGCCAGGGCTCTGAGGATGGAGTTGAGATCGGGATGAGCCATGCACAGGAGCCATTACTGGGGAGTGGGGAGGACCACCTGCAGACTGCATGGCAGAAAGGCCTCCAGGGAGCATGCATGCAGGCTCTGGGGGTTGGGGGCCTGCTGGCGCGGCATGGTGAAGGGAGGGGCCTACCACCAGCCTGGAGCCGCAGCAGCCTGTCCCACCTCTTGTCAACACCAGCCTTCCCATGTTTTCTCCCCCCAGAACCCTGAAAGGGAAGCTGGCTCGGCAGCACCCCGAAGCCTTCAGCCGTAAGTGCCCCCCCCCACATTCCTCTACCCCAAGTCCAGCTTCTGTGACTGCAGAGACCTGTTCTGACAGTGCATCTCAGGAGCTGGTGTCTTCTGGGCAGTGGATCCAGAGAACAAGGGCTAGGCCATCCTCTGGTCTGGGCAGCATGGGTGTCAGGTGGCAACCCCTCCCCAGCAGAAGCCACAGAGGACTTTAAATAAGGCTGACGACGCCTTCACCCGTGTGTGTGCCACTCACACCTCAGAGCCAGGCTGGTCCCACTGGAACTGGGAAACTAAGGCCCAAAGAGGACAGGACAAGCAGGGGCAGGACTGGAACTTGTGTCTGTCTGGCTCGGGACCATCAGTTCTCTGTGGTCCCCTTGTTGAGCTTCCGTTTCCCACATGCGCTGGAAGGGTTGACAGCTTGCTGCGCCAGGCGGCTGCCCAGGCCAGGACCAAAGGGAGCAAAGGGTACAGGGGTGATGGCAGTGCCACCAGAAGGCCGGAGTATAGGGCAGAGAGATGAAGTGTGGCCAGGTAAGGGTGCTGGCCCAGATGACATGGATGAAGGGCACAGCCAGGTCGTGTACTCCTCCCCCGCCCCCCCCAGACACACACACACACAAAATCCTCTCATCTGCCAGATCCAGATCCTGTATCCTCTGCTTCCACCTCCAGGGGGAAGCCACTCAGCTGTCTGGGCCTGTTTCCTTCTCAGGTTCAGGAGCCCCTGGGGGTAACAGAGAGTTAAATTAACGTGCTCAGCTGCTAACCATTCACGCTGAGGGGACCTTGGACAAGAGGTCTGGTGATCAATTTCTTTTTTTTTTTTGTGGGCATCACTGCCCCCCCTGGTGGGAGTACGAGGCCCAGCCTTGCTGTTGCTGGATTTGAACCACCAACCCAGTGGGCTACAGTCCAGCACACAGCCACTTTGCCACCAGGGATTAATTTCTTTTTTTTTGTTTTTTGGGCATCACTGCCCTCAGGTGGTGGGAGTAGGAGCCCCAGCCTTTGCTCCGTGGAGCTGGAATTGAACTTCCATCCCAGTGGGCGGCAGTCCCACGCACAACCACCACACCACCGGGGCTCAGCCCAGGGCTCAATTTCTTTAACAACCCTAAACTTTCTGGGGAGCTGCACGCTCCTACGCTGACACATGTGGGATTGCCCTGAGTCACCACGGACTTCAAGGCACCTGGGTTTTTAAGCTTTGGGGCTACCTCCTCTCCCGAGGGTTGGAGGGCCGGGCGGTGGGCTTCTACGCCCAGCAAGACCCTCTTTGAGTTCTCTGGCAAGCAGGACCCTTATGTTGGCCATCCTGAGCCGGCTCCTACCTCCCCTCCCCGCTTCCCCTCAGACATCCCGGAGGCAAGCCTGCTGGAGGACGAAGATGAGGACCCCATCCCCCCCAGCACCACGACCACCATCGCTACCTCGGAGCAGAGCACAGGCTCCTGCGACACGAGCCCCGACCTCATCTCGCTCCCCCTCAGCCCTGGCTTCGAGGACCTGTCCCAGGCCCGGCCCTGCTCCCCGGCCATCAATGGGCGCGGCCCCGCCGACGATGGGGAGGAGACGCCGGGCCAGTAGCCCTGCTCCGGATTCCACAGGCTCCCGTCTGTCCTCTGGAGTTCCTGGGCATTGGGATCCAAGGTTGTCTCCCACCCACCCTTGCGCCTCTTCCTGCAGACATTACCCCTAGCCACCAGTGGGCCCAGCCCCGCTAGGGTCCCCAGAAGGGGTGCCAGGGTTGGAGAGCTGTCCCAGACAAGACTCGGAGATTCACAAACATTGGAGCCCCTGCCCACACACCTGGGCAGGTGTCCCGGAGGCCAAGAACAGCAGCTGCCCCAACCCCTTGGACTCTTCTCCCTGTCCCTCTTCTGATGACAGTATCACATATTTTCTCCAATCCGTATCTTGTCAGGGTGGGGCAGGGAGACAGGTAGAAGGCTTGAGGTGGAGGCTGGCCACCCCAGAGGACCCCCATTGGCCCCAGCAGGCCTGTTCAGGGACCTCTAGGGGCAGATTGGGCCCCCTTGGAAAACAGAGTTTCATGGAATATTTTTGTACCCGATGTTTACAGATGCTGTTGGGAAGTTATTAATAAAGTGACTCCGTTCCTACAAAATGGGGGGCTGTACCTGGCGGTGACTTTCTTGGGCCCTGAAGGGGGACTCAAGACAGCTTGGAGTGCACCACCAGGGAGATGAGACAAGGCGGCCTCTTGGGAATCCCAGAGGGGCGGCCACTGT
>PVJH01036228.1:0-18969 GCA_004026705.1 Nesogale talazaci | reverse complement strand
GAGTAGGAGGCCCAGCCCCACTGCTGGAATTGAACCTCCGTCCCAGTGGGCCGCAGTCCCGTGCACAACCACAACGCCACCAGGGCTCAGCTCTCTGTGAACATTTTTGCTGCTCTACATAGACCAAATTTTTAATCAAAAACCCTCCAGTGCACTATCGCCCCTCACCCCCTCACCCCCCCCCAACACCACCCATCAATGGTGTCCTGCTTAATATCTGGTCACTTTAGCTTAGCAGTGACGGCAAAAGAACAAATAAAGGTTCAGCTCAGCCATCCTGGCAGGAGAGTTTGGTTACACAGAATAATGCCCTCCATAGAGGCAGTCACATCCAAAGACCCACAAATTGTGAACAGGTACTGTGGCAGTAATGTGCTTATGTTAATTTTATGATTGAAATGTAGGGGTGGAGCCTGGCTTGTTAATCTGGAGATAGCCATTGAGTAGCCAATGAGGCCTCAATGAGGGCATGGCTTTTACCTGAGACTTCTGGGAAATCTCATGATATTTCCCTCATGAAGATGGGAAGCTATCTTCCCTAGTTGTAGCGAGTTAGTCTCAGAGATGATTAATCAGGGACAAGACAAGATGGCAGCGTCTGAGGAGTTGGAGAGGCCACACGGCTTAGCCCTGATGGAGCCAGACCTCTGAAGCTGGAGAGGCCACATGGGGACCCCTGCCAGCGATGAGTTGCTTTTGCCACCACTGGATGTTGTTGATGAACCCTGAGCCCTAGAAGTGAGGAGCCATGGGGAGACCCCTGCCAGCACCGGGATTCTGCACCCACTGACCTGTGACTTTGTTAGTAGGAAGGAGACATTATAGACTGGTATCAGGAATATGGGCTGATATCGGACTTGTGACTTTGAACTGGACTGGGTTGAAATGCTTTCTCAGTGTTCCATTCCTTTTGTATGTAAACCCTTTCCTTATAGCCATATGTGTGTGTATGAAATTTGTTCTTCTAGTCTACCCAGACTAACACAGGTACCTTCCAAAGGAAGAAAGGAAGGAACGAAGGAACGAAAGAAGGAAGGAAGGAAGAAGAGAAGAGAAGAGAAAAGATCTGAGCTCCCGTGGCGTAGTGGTTGTGTGTGGGACTGCAGCCCACTGGGTTGGAGGTTCAAATCCAACAGCAATGCTGGGCCTCCTATTCCCACCACCAGAGGGCAGAGATGCCCCAAAAACAAAAACAAAGAAAGAAAGAGAAAGAAAGAGAGAGAGAGAGAAAGAAAGAAAGAAAGAATGAATGAATCTGGAGCTAGAGAGGATCCTCGATGATCAGGGAGGTTGATGTAATCACAGATCCTTGTGAGAAGGCTGGGGCGTCAGAGTCAATGTAGCAACAGAAGCAAGAACTTAGAATGATACAAGTAGGGCCAACAAGCCAAGGAAAGTGGACAGTCTCAGAAGATGAAAACGCCAAGGGAACAGATCTTCTCTAAAAACTCCAAAGGGAACCCAACGCCCAAACTCCCCCCCCCACACACACACACACACCCCACCCCCACACACAGCACCTTGATTTAAGGGTTCTGACCTCAGGAACTTTAAGATAATAGATGTGTGCAGACTTAGCCACTAGCTTTGTGGCAATGAGTTACAGCAGCTTTGGGAAACTTCAGCAGCCTCCCACCAGTCCCTATCAGGGTTCCCCACATTTTATGGTTGCCTCTTCTGACTATCTGTTAGTTCTGGCTTCACGCCGATTTGGAGTGGGTTAAAGTGTCACTTTTTTTCTGCTTCTTAAAAAAAAAAAAAAAAAGTTTCTTATGCTGCTTTCTATAATATGGCTCAGATCATCTTGCAAGGAAGTTCTATGATGCTTTCATCAAGTGGTCCTTGAGTGGACTCCCGATTCATAGCCACCTCATGTTCAACAGAACAAAGCATTACCCAGCCCTGCGCGTCTCCATGGTCGGTTTTGACCCTACTGCTGTGGTCCAGAGCGTGTTCTGGGTTGACTTTCAGAAGTCCTTCTCAGTCTATCTCAGTTGAGAATCCCCAGCATAGCAACAAGCAGCCTGCCACAGGCCTGGTTCTCTCTCCTGGAATGTTCCTACCTGGGATCCAGCACTGCACTGCCCCAGAAAACCCATCCACCCCACACTCTCCCAAGACGGCAAGACTGCGTAGCAGGGGGTTCCTCAGGGGCAGTTTGCGGAGGATGAAGGGGACAATCAACCCTGACTTTCAGAAATCTACGGAAGGGCCCACGGCGGCAGTGATTGCTTCAAAATTGACGATTTTCAGAGATGAAGACGTTCCCAAGTTGGTGAAGCTGGGAGAACATGCGAGGCAATAGGAAAAATGTAAGCAAAGGCACAGGTGCAGGAAGTTCAAGGCAAACCATGCTGTAGGAAAAGACCTCATGAACTGTGTGCACTTATAGCCAGACGGATAGACCTCAAAGAAAAGTCAGCAAAGCAGAATGGAAATGTGTTGCCAGGTAGTGCTGGCCTGCTGCCTGAAAATGTGCCTCCCCAGAAATGCCTCGTGACACACCCCCTCACCCCCTGGGAAGTCTGGGGAGCACACAAGTCTGTTCTGACGCCATGGGTAGGATTCAGCTCGGTAGCTTAGGTCATTCCCAGAAAACAAATACCACTGCTTGCTCAGAGCCGGACGGGATCCGCCAAGTACACGAAGGGGGAAAGGTTGCACCCCCTTCCCTTTCCCTTCCCACCCCCACCTAACCTGCAGCAGGAACTGGGTAAGATCAACCCGACACCAATAGCAGGGGAGTCAACTAAGGGGCACCAAAAAGGCAAGTAGTCAAGATTGATACTTGGATGCAATATTTAGTAAATTCAAAACAAATGAAAAAAATAAACCACAAAAAATAAGCCACCCATTTGTTGAGCCCAAAGAAAATAAAAGAATTGGGAATTTTGATTCTGGCTTTATTTTAAAATTTGACATTAAAAAAATTTTTTTTGGTATTTTATTCCTCATGAATTTTTACATAGGTTTTTTATTTTTAAATGTTCTATCAAAGTAGTATTTTCATTACTATATGTTTCGGTTAGTTCCACCCTAAATATTGACCCTTGACCCTTGTCTCACCATGTCCTTTCCTTCTCAGGAGAGCAGGTCATAGACTGCTAGCTGATTCCTGTATGACATAAAACCCGAATTCCAAGATGACTTGGAATGGAAGTAAAACGTTTAAGAAAATTTGAAGGAATAGAGGGGAGCACTGGATGTATGCTCCCTGAATTTGAGGTACTACAGAGACAGGCACCTCCTGTTCACCTGTCTGAAGCAGTCCACCGAGGAGAAGTTAAGAACGGGGGAAACAAAAGGGAGACCACTCCACTTCCACCTTGAAGACAAGGGTACCTAGCAGGGAGAAGCAGAAAAGATCAGTTCAGCTAGAATGTTCTTGAGGAGACCCCTGCAAGTTTACTGCCTACTTCAGCAAAACCAAAATGTCAATGCCATCAAATTCATTCCCACTCAGGAAGAGCTGTGCTCCAGTGGTTTCTGTGACTGGTTGTGGGATGAAGACAGAGCTTTCCCACAATTATTATGCTCCAAATATTAAGCAGACTATTTACCAGCATTTGTTATGGACGTTTAGTTAGCTATTCCCCTTGAAACTCCCAATTACTTAAGGCCTTTGTATTGTCTAACTAGGAGCTAACTCCCCTGCTTTTAGGATGATGGCTCGCTTCCCTCAAAGCATGTGGGTGGGATTCAAGAGCCATTGTTAATGGCCCCTAGTCTGATAGAAATGTTTATCTACCTCCACAGGTTAAGATCCGCCTTTTCACTCCCCTCTTCACATTAGTCACAGACATTCCCAAGACCACCTCCTTATCACCATATAGCCCTTAAGACACCCTCTCCTGTGACATGTGTATTTGCCTGTAATTAGGGGTCTGGCTTGGCTACAGAGGGAGAGAGGGATGGGACATAAGAAAAAGAAGACTGCTTTGCTCTAGCCTGCCTCCCTCCAGGCTGCCGCTCTCCTGTCTCTCTCTCTCTCCACGTGGACCATCTAACGGGGCAGAGGTGAGCATGTACCATGAAAGGATATATATACATGTAATTTCTAATGCTCTTTTCTCTCTCATGATCTCTATATCAGTGTTATAATAAATAATAATTATCGCTACACAACTGCCTGTTGAACCCTTGCTGTGAGTATATCAGAGGACTGGCCACCCCCTAATAACTGTTTTTTTGGCTTGTTTGTGTTTGTTTGTTGTTGTTGCTTTTAATTCATTTTACTGGGGGCTCTAGCAATTCATACATACCTTGATTGTATATTTGTACATATGTTGCCATCATTATTTTCTAAAGATTTACTTTCTATTTGAGCCCTTGATGTCAGCTCTTCTTTTTTCCCTCCCCCTCCTCCCCCCATGAGTCCTTGATAAATTGTTATTTTCTTATCTTAACCAACCAGTGTCTCCCTTCCTCCACAGTTTCTGTTGTTCATTCCCCTGGGGTAGGGAGGCATGGTTATGTGATGACCATTGTGAGCTGTTCCCCAGTCCTCCTCTCCTTTCCCCACATTTCCCCTACTACCCTCCTGGTATCGATACTCCCATTGCTGTTCCAGAGAGGTTTAAATGACCTAGGTTCTATGTGTGTCTTGAGCTCTTATCTGTTCTTGTGTACATGCTCTGGTCCAGCCCACAGTGAAAGGCAGGAATGGGGTCATGAGAGTGGGCGGTGAAGAAGCTTCAAGGAACCAGAGGAATATTGTGTGTTTCATTGGTGCTATACTGTACCCAAGTCCCTTTCTTGAGATTCCACTGTAAGGGCATGTCCATTGTCTACATATGGGTTTGGAGTCTCTGCTCTGACCCCTTTCATTCTCAGCAATATGCTTCTATTTGTTTGTTGTCTTCTGATGACTTTTACCCAATCCCATCAATATCTCCTGATTGCACAGGCTGGTGTGCTTCTTCCATGTGGGCTTATTACTCCTCTGATAGATGGCCGTTTGTTTAATTTCAAGACTTTAAGACTCCAGATGCTATACTTTTTCATAACCAGGAAGCAAGAGATTTCTTCACCACATTTGCTTGTGCACCCATTTTGTCTTCAGTGATCATCCCTGAAACCCCGGTTGTTAAAACAAAGTGTTCTAGTGTTGAGTCAGGGCTTGAGCAGAGGCCCAAAGCCCTTCTACTACCTCCATGTATTATCATATAAACATATGTACATAGGTCAATACCTTTATTTTTATCAATTAATGTATTTACATATGTACACACCCATGTTTATACCTCTATCCATAGCTTTGCTTCTTCTATCTTTCCTCCATTTCGTTTGACCTTCCTCCTGCCCCACCATCATGCCTGCCCTTCCTCTGCCTCTTAGTACTTCCTCTCAGCTAGATTGCGATTGCTCCAACATCCCCAAGAACTCTCCATTCTCCAAATTGTTGGTTTTAATTTCCTAGTTGTTCCTCGATCTAGGGCATTGTTTGCTCACTGCTCCCTTACCCCTGATGCCTCCTTCCCCCACGTCCCTCCAGAACTTTCGGTCCCCTTGTTTCTCCTCAGTCTTGTTTCTCATGTCTATCTTATATAAGTAGGCAAACCAGCAATAATAAAGACAAAAAGATTGAATAAATAGAGAGGAAAATGATACTAATAACTAGAAAAAAAAAAGCATACATAATTCCAGGTCTGTCTGCTGACCTTTCTGATTATCTCCCCACTGGTCCTGAGGGACTCTGGGAACTGCCCCTCCTAGCCTGAAGTCTATTTTGAGGGCTCCTCAGGAGTTTGTGGCTTGGCTTTGCTCCCATTACTGATCTGTTATGTTCTCTTATTGGTTTGCCTTCCTGTGAGGGGTTCAGACAGGACTAACTCCCCACTGTGTGTCCCCAGTATTGTCCACTTGTTATGGTATGCTCCAGCGAGGGGACATCAGTTCTCCAGCTGTTGTGGGCCGTGCAGAGTTTTCTGTGCCTTAGCAGTTCCACAAAGGGACATAATCCTCAGAGCTTGATGTGCTGATATGAAGTCTAGCCCCTCACACTCTTTTTCCTTCTTGGTTTGCTTCTGTGTGGACATGGCAGGCCAGCCCCTCTTGCCAGCCTGTAGGTTTAATGTTGTCCTCTGTAGCACATATTTACAGGGAAGGGGTCAGTCTGGCTCTAATTCTTCTAATTCATTTCTGAATGGATTCAAGCTTCCAACATTTTGGCTATGTTATAGGGTACAAAAGAGACCACAGATCTGAAATGTAATTTAAGAAGTATCTTTATTAAATTTTAAGCTATACACATCACCCAGGTGAGGGAGACCATTAACATGAGATCATAATGGGATTCAAAGATTTGCTGAGATTGGGGGACTTAAAAAGGACAGGGGCGGACAAAGGAAACTGTCCCAAAAGCATGGTTGATGGGAGATTGATAAGTCACAGTTACAGGTAGGACCACAGAAATGGCAACAGGACCATTACTGGGACACATACAGTATGTTAGGCAGAAGAGCTTCAAGATTCATCCAGGGCCTTCAGACTAAGGTAGTCAGGGCATGACTCATGACTATATGAACTCCTTACCAGTGACCTCCGTCCAGGACATACCAAGTCAAGCCCTCCTGGGCTGGCCAGGGTGGGGGTGGGAGGAGGAAATCTACTTTCCAATGCACTCTGCTCAAGCACAAGACTGTTCACACTGCCAGTTAATGGTCATAAGGAGTTCAATGGAGGCTGGATCCATGCAGGTCCTCTGCAAACCAACTAGGGGCTTTCACTGTTATCCATAGCCATTTACATGCTGGGTACTCAGAATGTAGCTCACACAGCTAGGGGCTGAGTCCAGTTAACCTCTTGCACAATGGTGGGATTCAAATAGTTTAACAACTGGTTTGATGCCCAATAACCATTCTAAGTATAAAAAATTGATGTAATGATAGTTTATTATTTCATACAGTTAATACTTAAATAAGAACAATAAAAGAGGTACAAAAAATTGGACCATATTAAAAGAAAGATTTTTAAAGTATTATATAATGCCTGGCAAAAAACAGTGAAACTGTCATTTTTTGTTTGTTTGTTTTTGGTGGGCCTCACTGCCCTCTGGTGGTTGTGGTAGCCACCCAGTGCCACTCCTGAGAGCCGCCGCTGGATTTGAACTGCCAAGCCTGAGGGCCGCAGTCCCACACTCAACCACTTACGCCACCGGGGCTCAGCCTGTGAAACTGTTATTTAAGAAATTTTCATATTGTTTTTTAATTGGCATCCTTACATGCAACGTTCTTTGCTCTTATCTAAGCATCCTCAGTCACATAAATTATTCTTCCCCATCTTTCCCTGTAGCAGGAGAGTACATTCCTTCAAAGATAAATCAACTAGACAATAGTCATTGTGTTTGATGTATTATAATGAATCATTATGTTCATCTTTGAAAAAACCCTTTCTGCTTCTGCTAAACTTACAGTAATTGTCCTGAAAATATTTTTAGTCCTTTAAACACTTTCAGGAATTGCATAATTCACTCATAATATCTCATGGGAATTTGGATCATAACACAAAGTTTGAAAGGAATGACAACATATCACTTACTGGTTGTTTGGCACTTTTTCTCTTTATGGTATATGCTTGTTTGCTGAAACAACAAACACAAGGGAGTAAAAATATAGTATTCATCAAAACTATAAGGAATCTTAAGAAATGAATATGTAAATAAGACAAGCATAGTTCTGTCTTTTATACCTCTGGGTAGAATGAATATTACTATAAGTGCCTAGAATCTGATGTTGCACAAATGAACATTACAAAAGAATAAAGAACCCTGGGACCAATGGTCCCAGGGGAACATGAGAGATGGAAAGGTGGGGGAAAAGAAGTGAGTGTTAACAACCCCAGAGGTGAAGGAACAACAAGTAATCCAAAATCAATGGCAAGGAGGGTATAGGAGGCCTGACAAGGTTTGATCAAGGGCAATTTAACTGAGAGGAATTACTGAAACCCAAATGAAGGCTAAGCATGATAGTGGGACAAGAAGAAAGTAAAAAGAAATAGAAGAAAGAACTAGGATGAAAGACATTTATAGAGGCCTAATACAGGAGTGTGTGTGTATATACATATATATATATGATGAGATAGATCTATGTGCATATATTTATAGGTTTAGCATTAAGGTAGCAAATGGACATTAGGCCTCTACTCAAGTACTCCCTCAATGCAAGAACACTTTGTTCTATTAAACTGGCATTCCATGATGCTCACCTTCATGACACCATCGCTAAAGACAAAGCAGGTGCATAAGCAAATGTGGGGAAGGAAACTGGTGGTGCCCCGCTATCAAAAGATATAGTGTCTGGAGTTTTAAAGGCTTGAAAATAAACAAGTGGCCATCTAACTGAGAAGCATCAAAGCCCACATAGAAGAAGCACACCAGCCTGTGTGATCATGAGGTGTCAGCAGGATCAGGTAGCAGGTATCAAGGAAAGAAAATATCATAACATTGCTAATGAAGGGGAGTGCGGAGCAGAGATCCAGAGCTTGTCTGTAGACAATTGGACATCCCCTTATAGAAGGGTCACAGGAGAAGATCAGACACTCAGGGTGCAGTTTAGCACTTATGAAATATAATTTTCCTCTAGTTCTTTTATGCTTACACACACACACACACACACACACACACCTCCACTATCATGATCTCAATTCTGCCTTATAAATCCAGCTAGACCAGCAGATATACACTGGTATAAATAAAAGCTGGAAAGGAAGGAAATCCAGAAGAGATATCAGTAGGGTAACGGGAAGGTGGAGTAGAAAGAGGGAACTGATCATAATGACCTACATATAACCCCCTCCCTGGGGGGTGGACAACAGAAAAGTAAGTAAAGGGAGACCTCGGACAGTGTAAGACATGACAAAATAATAACAATTTATAAAGTATCAAGGGTTTATGAGGAAGGATGGGGAGGAGAGGGAAAAACTGAGTAATTGATACCCAGGGCTCAAATAGAGAGAAAATGTTTTGAGAATCATGGTGACTGCAAATGTACAAATGTGGTTGGCACAATGGGTCAATGTATAGATTGTGATAAGTGAGCTCCCAACATAATGAATGATTTTTTACAAAAGAAAAAAATAGAATAAGGAAGGTAAATTTGTGATTTCCCCACTGGGAAGTTGTCCAACCACCACCTTAAAGAGAGCTCTGATTACAAGTGTCATGTTAACAACCAGTTCCCTGATCTCAACAAAAAAAAATTAGGTATCGGTTCTGCCAACTGGTTCAAATTGACTAGATCCCACCACTACCTCTTTGCGCATGCGTGTGCGCGCACACGCACACACACACACACACACACAAGGACTACTCCCTGCAAAAGGGGACCCCAACCACAGAGACGGTGGTGGGAGTACTGCTACAGGCAGAAAAGGGGGAGAACCGAAAAAGAGACTGTTCAGAGGGAGAATCACCTGCATTCTGGAACCCTACAGGGCTGTCTCACAGAAACCCAGTGTCGTGCATGCAGTAAGCCTCTCTGTGACTGCAAAGACAAACCCTAAGGTAAATAAAGGCAGGCTCCCTCGCATGCCTCCTGGTGGCAGTACTCTAACCAGAAAAGTGGGTTTGACATGAAGCAGCAGAGAGAAAGAGCAGGCCCCGCATGCCCCCACATCACCCTGAAGAAGTCTGTTGTAGGAGGAGAAGAAAGCATATTTAAACTTGCTGAGAAATCAATGTCTTTTTCCCAGATTGGATAGAACCTCCTAGTACTTGAAATGAGGTTGATTAGGCCTCAAAATGTCTGAGAAAAAGTAGGCTTTGCCCAAAGTCTACAAGGAGCATAACTAAAGGTAGTGATGACCCATCTCCTACCCACTGCCCATAGCTGCAGCTTGTGGGAGTTCTAGGGATAATAATGTACCACCGGGCATAGTGCTTGCTCTCACTATTACTGGCTATGCTGTTTCTTCTTTGGTTTGTTCTTTAACTGCCTTTGACAACTAGTCACTGTGGAGTCCGTTCTGGCTCTTGGCACCTGGTGCATGTCAGCATAGAGTGGTGCACCCTAGGATTTTTGAATAGTTGTGACTATTTGGAAGGACCAGGCCTTTTTTTCCTAGATGCCTCTCGGTAGATTTGAACCTACAACCTTTCAGTTTCTAGTCAAATCTTTAATTGTTTGAATCACCAGGGGGGCCTCAGACCCTGTGCCCTGTGTAATTAGGAATTTTGTTAACAATCACTTTGTTTAAAACATCAGAGCCAAACTCACTATCATCAAATCAATTCTGACTCACTGCTAACCTATGAGTAGACTTACTAGAACTGCCACATTGCTTTTCCAAAAATGCAAATCTTGCAATCAGATGCCATCTTTATAATGCAGAGTGGCTAGGAGACACAGAGAGAGTTTGAACCACTGATCTTTCTGTTAGCAGCCGAGTAGTACGTAAGCCACGATGCCACCAAGTCTGAATGGATTATTTCTTGGCCAGTCCCTGACTGTTACATTGACAGATATCACTTTTCCTTTGATTAGGAAAAAGCAAGATTGAATGGAGATACAGACAAGTTTTAGCAAAGGAGAAGGCAGACCAGTCAGTCCCTGCCAAGAGTTGCCCTCAACTGCTGACCCAAAAGTTTGCAGTTTAAATCCACCCAGAAGTGCCTACTGAAGAAAGACCTATTTGCTTCTATAAAGACCACATCCAAGAAACCCTTATGGGTCTTAGTTCTCCATGGTAGCACCTGGACTCACTGTGAGTCTGAATCAACTTAACAGCAAAGAGTGTGCTTTTGGTTTGACTTGGGCAGGAAGAAAGGTCAGGTCAGACCTGTTAGCCTGTATTTTCTTGATGAAGAATGATGACAGGAAGACCTACCATTGAGCTCAGGAGCTATTTAGAGGCACCATTCTGGGATTTTGGGTGATTCTGTTCAAGGACTTCAAGCAGCTGGATCAGATTGCACGCATTTTCAGTGTTAAAATTAAGTAGCAATAACTGCAGATACCAGTCAAAGATGGATATGGATAATTCAGAGTGCATCAAAAGATTACAAATAATGCACAAAGTCACTCTACCAATAATACAGGTTGACAGTCTACCATTTCAGGAGGTAGGATATGACCAGGAGTCAATGATGCTGAAGGAAGAAGTTCAAGCTGTGCTGAATGTATTAGTCAAAAACAAAACTCCATGAATTGATAGAATACTTATTGAAATATTTCAGCAAGCTAATGTAGCACTGGAAACACATATTGGTTAATGCCAGGAAGTTTGGAAGACCGCTATTGACCAACTGATTGGAAGAGATTCATGCTTATACCCATTCCAAAGGAAAATGATCCAACAGAATGCTCACATTAATACCACATGCAAGTAAAATTTTGCTGAAGTTCATCTAACAGAGATTACAGAAGTATATGGACTGGTTGCTGCCTGAGATTCAGGCCTGATTCAGAAGAGAACATGACAAAAGGAATATCATTGATAATGGGAGATGGATCTTGACTCAAATCAGAGAATACTAGAAAGATGTTTATTTGTATTATATTGACAATAACAAGGCACATGACTTTGTGGATAATAACACACTATGGATATCCTTGAGGAAAATGGGAATTCCAGGACACTTCATTGTGCCCCTGGGGAACTTTGCATGGATCGAAAGGCGATTGTGCAAACAGAAAACAGGGAATGTGACATGCTTTAAAGCCAGGAAAAATGTACATCACGTTTATATCTTCTCACCATACTTTTTCAATCTGTATTCAATCTGTATTCAATCTTTTTCAATCCTGAGAGGAGATGGATTATCTGAAGAAGAATGTGACAACAGATAGACTAGCAACAACCTGAAATATGGAGCTGACATAACTTTGTTTGCTGAAAGTGAAAAGGACTTGAAGTACTTGCTGGTAACAACTAAGGATTGTAGTCTTCACTAGGATTATAACTCAATGTAAAGAAGACCCAAATCCTCATGCCTGGACTATCGGTCACATCATGATAAATGGAGAAAGATATGCAGTTGTCAAGGATTTTACCTTGTTTGAATTCACAATCAATGTCCATGGAAACAGCAGTCAAGAGGTCAAAGAATGCATTGCATTAGGGAAAATCTGCTATATGAGCCCTCCTTAGGTTAATAAAAAGCAAGGATGTAACTTTGAGGACTAAGTAATATGGTCCAAGCCATGGTATTTTCAATTGCCTCATCTGCATTTGGAAAGTTGGAAAGTAAATAAGGAAGCCAATAGAAGAATTGATGCATTTGAATTGTTGTGCTAGAGAAGAATACTGAAAGCAACATGGACTTCCAAAAGGACAAACTGATATGTCTTGGATGAAGTATAGCCAGAGTGCTTCTCGGAGGAAATGATGTCAAGACTTAGTCTTACATATTTTGGACATGTTGTCAGGAGAGACGAGTCACTTGACAATGACATTTAGTAGGTGAAAGGAACAGCAAAGGAGGGAAAGTCTTTCAAAGAGATAAGCTGACAACACAGCTGCAACGATGGGCTCAGGCATGAGAACCATTGTGAGGATGGCACAGGACCAAGAGGGTTTTGTTCTGCTATGCATAAGGTGCCCTCTCAATGGCACCTAGCAGCAATGACCTTGTTTCTGGCCTGAGTTCATAGACTGAATGGGTCTTATTGTATCTGTAACAATACGAGGTATGTCAGACAGTCCACACACAATGACTGTGAAGTTAGGGAACTGCAAATTCCTATCTCATCTAGAAATATGTCATGCCTTGGATTGTCAGAAGTGAGTTAATGGCCCATAATCCATCAAAGGTCAAATCAACTCACTTATGTAATCAATCAACTATAAACTTGCATTTCATATAGCCTGGGGTGGAAGAAAGAGCAATATGTCTGGATAATCACTTTGATTGGATTGACATTTATAGAACACTACATCCAATATTCTTTTTTTTTTTGGCATCACTGCCCTCTGGTGGGAGTAGGTGGCCCAGCCTTGCTCCTGGAGAGCTGCTACTGGATTTGAACCGCCAGCCCAGTGGGACACTGTCCCGTATACAACCACTACACCACTGAGGCTCAACCCATCCAATATTCTATATATATAAATATTTTAACAATATGACTAAGTTACTTAACTTACTGAATCTATGTATTCCCACCTGAAAATAAGGATAATACCACCCTAAAAGCCTGAGTCCAGAACTTGACCTTGAGCTCAACAACAACAAAAAAAATCTGACCTCATGACATCAAGCTAATTCTGATGTATAACAACTCTAGATGGAGATTTAGAGCTGTACACCTTTTTCAGTGCAGTCACATCTTTCTCCCTCAAAAAAACTGGTGAGCTTGAATTATTTACCTGGTGGTTAACAGCCCAATGCCTAACCCACATAGTTCCCAGAGCTCCTTGAGGGGCTTGTAAAGGGGGACTATTAATAATAGTTTATTACCATGGCAATAATGTAGGGTTTGCACAATACTCAAGTGTCTGGAGCAAACAAATTATTCATGCAACCCTTATAAAATGTTTGGGGGAAAGGAAGGCTACCTGCTCCCGTAAAATATTTATAATCTCAAAAACCATGTATAGGGTTTTTATATGTATAACCATGTATAAAAACCATATATCAAAAACTATGTATAGGGTTTTTATATGTATAACCAGGTATAAAAACCATATATCAAAAACTATGTATAGAGTTTTTATATGTATAACCATGTATAAAAACCATGTATAGGGTTTTTATATGTATAACCATGTATAAAAACCTTATCTCAAAAACCATGTATAGGGTTGCTATGACTTGGAATTGGCTCCATGGCAGTGGTTTGGTTTTGTTATACATTGATCACCACAATATTAGCTGTATACATATGTGTAAACACTCATTCTAGTCTACACAGGTGTGCAGTACAGCCAGAGCAGATGACTTTGAATAAGACTCAGAAAGGACATGGAAGAGACAAATACCCTCAGACACCAATACTCCGGGATGATAAAGAATCAAACACAAGACATCCCTGGGATCACTTTACAGGTAATGCATCTAGAAGACATGAGATAGAAGAGTGAACAGCTGAGCTAACAATCTGAGGTTAGCCTGCATGCCCCAAAGGGAATCCCAGAGTTTGTTGCAAAAAAAAAAAAAATCATCAGACACCTAGACTCCTTTTTGTTTCCCACCTTTCTAAGATCTCTTAAGTATTGGACAGTTGGACCCCCATGAAGAATATTATCTCTTTCACTATTCGCTCTGTCACATTTCCCACATTTCCACTATCTCAATAAGTGAGGTATCTGCACTCTGGTTGAGGAACATGGGATGTGGGGGAGGCACGGTAGGCCTCACGGATATAGAAAGATGGAGCCAAAGGAAGACATAGAATATGATGCTTACGTGTTGGAATACAATTTCTTTTTCCAGTTACTCTACAGAGCTGATCCAGCAACCTTGATGATTCATTTCCACAGCATCAATCACATTGAACAGGTTTATTATAAAAACAGCTCATGCATTTTTCATAATCAAGTCTGGTTATCTTATTACAGCATAGAAAGATAGGAAAAGAGACAGGGCTTGGGAAAGAAATGTCCCACTCTAGGGGAAACAGAACAAGTTATCAACTGCACGAGTCTTTTAAAAAATTCTTTTAAACAGTTCTATTGGCACATAATTTGCATAGCATGCACTTCAATAATTCAATCATTTAATCATATCAAGGAGAATCATACAATCATTACCATGTCGATTTTAGAGCACTCCCGGCCCATGGTTAAATCACCTTTACATGAGTTGTGCAATCACAGTCAGTCTAGCACTCACTCCCCCTCCTGTCTCCATTTCCCACTCCTGAAATCCCCCTGCACCAATCTTCAGAGACTTTAGAGGATTAGAAAAAAAAATGACAGGACTGCAGGGCCACATATCCAGAAACTTGCAACTTCAAATTGGATAATCCAGCACATACATTATTTAATATGCATAGCAATATGATGGATTGCATTTCATTCAGGTGCTAAAGAACAGAAAAGCCTAGTACTGAAACTAGAGACTCAGACCACTTTAATGTCCCTTTGTTTCCAAATCAGGAATAAGTAAGCAAGTTACTGGAAGACTCTCAAGAACAGAGACAGACAACATGTGAGATTTATTTCAAATCCAACTTGTATGAGTCCAGATACCCTGTGATTTACATGGTTTAGGATTGTTTTGTTTTGTTTTGTTTTGTTTTTATTTCCAATTATTATTTATTTAATTACTTATTTTAGCTTATAACTTGGCTTGGTAAAACTTTCAAGAGCATTTGAAATGAATGTGCATTTTGCTTCTGGGAATAGTGAATGTCAGTTCAATCAAGGCAGTTAATAGTATTCTTCTATATCCTAGCTGCTGCCTTTGTCTAGTTGTTCTTTCAGTCACAAAGAAAAAGGTAGTTTTTTTTTTAAAAAAAACACTTCACTTATGATTTTAGATTTTTTTACTTTTTGTTTCAGCCCTATCAACTTTTACTTTATTAATGTGGCTGTTCTGTCATCAGTCACATATACATTCAGAATTCACACATTTTCATATTATCATTATGAAAAGGAACCTTAATATATTTTATAGCAATTCTTGCCTTTAAATCTCCTTAATTGAATATTGCTATAGCCACTCCATCTCTGTTGTGCTTACTTTTTTCATGATATGTGACTTTCTATCCTTTTACTTTCAACCTAACTATGACTTAATATTTAAAAGATGCTTTTAACATAGAGTATACTGGTGGCAATTATTTTCTTTTAATCCAGTCTGACAAAATTTGCTTTTAATAAAATAGTTAATGCCTCAGAAGGGGTCAGCTTCTCATATTGAGGGGAGAGGAAGAAAACCAATCCATTCTGCCATTTAACATTGTTGAATGTCACCCAAAATCAACAGACACTCCTACAATGGTGTCCAGTGAAACTTAATGGAAAAATAGAAATTCAAATCCAAAGGTGAGCAAATCTGTCTTGGAGAAGGTGATCTCTTCCTGGTTAAAACAGGTAGGGTAATCTCCCATTTCTAAAAACACCTAACTTGACTTAAATAGACCCCAAGGGGAGAACACACCCAATTTTCAGTAACATAAGCCATGTACAGACAAGTAGGACCTTAGACTCTGTCCTTTCAAGGTGCACAACATCCTTCACAGGCCACACCAGAAGGCTCCAATTTGGAAACCCCACAAAACAAATTGGATTTGTCTTAAAGTCATGTGTAGCAGATTTAAGGAATTGAAGTACTCCCTTGCTATTAGGCTGAAACACCCTAGTAATAAAAATGAGGTTAGAGTTATCTCAAGGGTATGGATTTGGAAGTCATTGGACTTTAGTTCAGATTGCTGGCTTTAACAGTGCCCATTGAATGATGGCTCAGGACTAATTTGCTATTTTTATGCTCTTTGATTTCTTTTATAACATGTCTCAGTCTAGTAAGAATAGTTCTGCCTTTGTGAATGAGTCCTTGAAAGTTTTGCCCTGTCTCCAACACTCATTGTTAGAGTAAAACACTCATTGTTAGAGCCCTGTTCCAACACTTTTCTAAACAGTATTGGAAATTCTGTAGCACTGGCTAAATTAATGACCCTATCAATAGATTTAAAACCCTGGTGTAGTAGTTATGCATTGGTCTGTGATCCCTGTGGTCAACAGTTTGAAACCACTAGCAGCTCCACAGGGAAAAAAAAATGGGCTTCTACTCCATGAATAGTTATGGTCTCAGAACCAATAGGGGGGTGGGGGGTGGTAGTTACATAATCTGTTGTCAATTTGAGATTTACAAGTGAAGGGGTGGAGTTTAGGATTGAGAAGGGGATGTGGGAGTAAGTCAACATGGAATCCAGGTAGAATCACCCACGTGGTACTCCTGCTGTTAGACCAGAAAATTAAGAGATAGGGACCAATACTGGGAGGCTGGCTGATTCAGTGTACTATGGTCCAGATCATCAGACTTCCCCTTTGATTTTTACCCACGAAGCAATTCAAGAACTCACTGGAACATCTACATTCACTGTGTCTGCCTGAAGGCTCTGCTAACTATTCACCAGGTCTAGCAGGCATCTGCCACCCCTTTCTGTACCCTAGACCTGTAGCAGCAGTAATTTTCACAGGCTGCTGTCAAAAGTGGTCATAATCCCAGGCTTACAGAAAGCCTCCAAGAGCTAGTTATAAGACCTCACACCTGAATTCCCCTTCTGTTATCCAAACTGAGCCTTCAGTCTAGGGCTTTGTAACTCCTCTTTCCAGCCAGGAATGGGGTGACTACATCAACCATCCTCTTTCTGCCTCTCCATGCAAAGGTAGGTAACAATAGATAATTAGACAATAGTTTGCAGTAATTGGAGAGCCACTTGGGTATGTATCTGTGACAGAATGCAGTTTCCCAGATTAAAACCAGATAGAGCCAGAGTGACACAGGAACGCAGGTAGGGGTGAGTTCAAATCCAGTCTGCCTCAAATCCATTCAGCTAAGCTGGTACCCCTGCCCTGTGGGACAGTGAGGCACAGCCCCCAAACCAGAACACCCCACAAGTCCATTATAAAAAGGTTTTAAAAAATGTTTTTTTAATGTTTTCAACTCCAAGTTTTGGTGCTTTGTGCAATTTTGAATGTAAACCTGCAGAACTCTGTCTATTCGCAAAACATTAACATAACAAGATAGCCAGAATGCTAATTTCCAGAGCACAAAGTAGGATTTTAACATGATAAAAGCAGAAAAGCCAACGAGTACTGACAGCAACAGCCCAAGGCAAAAAATACCAGTTTGGGCCTTCATAGAGTGTCTTTAAAAGGCCTGACTTCCAGACCAGACTCCTGCTGAGTGTAGCCCCTCCCCAACTGGTCAATGGCATACCTAAAGTTGCCTCCCTCAGCCCAGACTCTGAGGCCCCTAAACACCACTAGCCACTGAGTTGCTGTGACACCCTGACCACATAGGTAGTCCTGGGAAAAACTCATCAGTCACACAGAGAAATAGCTCAGGACCTCTTGATCTCTCAGAAATGTGCCCAATTCTTCCAAAATGACACAAAAACATGTACAAATGAAGTATCAGCTTCACAGGAGAACAAATTATCCCAGAGCTTAGATAAAGATAGCAAACTCCCAAACTCATTCTACAAAGCCAGAATAACTTTGATACCCAACAGGGCAAAGATTCCACAGAAATAAAGAACTACAGGCCAATATCTCTAATGAACATAAATGCAAAAATCCTTAGCAAAATATTGGCCAATAGAATACAAAAGTACACTGCAGCCCACTGGGATGGACGTTCGATTCCAGCTCCACGGAGCAAAGGCTGGGCCTCCTACTCCCACCACCTGAGGGCAGTGATGCCAAAAAAAAAAAAAAAAGAATACAAAAGTACATAAAAATGTTAAATTCATCATGATCAGATGAGTTTCATTCTGGGGATGCAGTGGAAGTTTAGCATCCAAAATTCCATATGAGTCACTACAAACTATTAGGACCATCAAAGAAGGAATCAGGACAGTCCTAAGAACCTTGACTCAGAGAATATTTGGCTAACTCCAATAGGGAAGGGTACACACACAGGTGAACCTGAAATCAGCAAGTAGGATCTACTAAGGATAAAACACCTGTGTGCATCGAAAACCTTCACCCAGAGAATAACTAAAGAATGGGACTGGGAGAGAATTTTTAGCAATAAAACAACAGGCAAAGGGCTTATTACTAAAATCAATAATACCCTCTTAGTCTGCAAAAATTGGAAAACAGTTCACCCCCTGAGGAAGTGGGCAAAAGACCTGAACAGAAGTTTCACTAGGGAAGAGACCCGAATGGCCAATAAACATAAGAAAATTCTCTAAATTTAGCCATCAGATAAATGCAAATTAAAAAAAATAAAAAACATGAGATACCACTTAACACCCTTGAGGGTAACCCAAATCAGCAAATCAGAGAGCAATAAATGTTGAAGGGGATGTGGCAAGATAGGAACTCTTCTCCACTTCTGGTGGTCGTGTAGATATGTAGAGT
>PVJH01036227.1:0-19006 GCA_004026705.1 Nesogale talazaci | reverse complement strand
TTACGAACCGATCTAGGCTGCCCTTAGCAGCGAAGGCAAAAGGAACTTGGAGGACTTAAATCCCATTCCAGAGAGGAAGGAAGTTCGCTGTGTAATGTCATGAACCCCACACATCTCCCAAAGACAGACGTGTGGTCTGTCAGCCTCTGGCAAGAACACATACCCACCAGGAAAATCAGTCGTTGTCTGCTGAAGGAAGCAGCCAGCGAGCCCGCTTTCCTGAGAGAAGCACAAGAGAGATGTTTGTGCCCTCCTTTGACTCCAGTCAGACCATCCTCCGAAGTCTTGGTGTCCCTGGCTTCTGGAAAACACTCACAGTTCTCATCCTGTGCAGCCGACCCCTGGTAAACTGATCAAAGGTGGATCCTTCCATCGGCTCTGGTCTGAGGGAGAGAAGCCAGTAGTGACCTGGCTGCAGAATAGTGCGGTGCTCACCGATTTCTAACCGTTCAGAGAGACACCAAGGCCCAAGTCCTCAGGCTGCACACGAGGACGATGAAGCCAGCCTCCACTCCAGGCAGGGTGTTTGGGATTTTGATCTGCAGTGGGGTGAAGCGTCTAAGACCCGGATTGGAAAGTACCATGGTTGGATTCATTCTCAAATTCAGCCTGCACTCGCTGTCTCTCCCTTGTAGGGTTGCTCGGAGGGACGAGGGGGCTCGTGGACGTAACAGAGGTGCGGAGGAGTGCCCAGGAGCTCTGTAGCCATGATTCACACAAAAGGAGTCTGCGGGAGGTGCGGAGGGCGGAGAACCAGGCTGCCAGCTCAAAGGTGGCATTTTGAATTCACCTGTAGGTTCCTGGGAAGAAAGGGAGAGATCACAGCCCCTGGGGCTCAGGGGTGTCCGAAGCACATGGAGTGGGAATCTGCTAATGGTACTGTCTAGTCCTGCAAAGCCGCTGGAGAACCTGCCCTCACTTCCTTGTTTGGCAGCAGTGCCCTCTGCTGGCAATGCGGGAGGGACAGAATCTCACACAGGGGCCTGAAAACACCCCCCAACAACGGAACTCTCTACCATGGAGTTGGTTCCGAGTTACAGTGACCCTGAAGCACTGAGTAGAACCGCCCATAGGGGTTTCTGAGGCCGTAAATCTCTACAGCAGCAAAAGCCTCTTCTTTGTCCTTGGGAGCAGCTGGTGGTTTGGAATGCCTGACCTTGTGGTTAGCAGCCCACTGGGTAACCCCCCCATGCCATCCCGGCTCTTGAGTGAACACACACACACACACACACACACACACACACCCTGGAGGTTGCACGTTGGGCTGCAGTCCGAAAGGTTGACAGTTCAAGACCTCCAGCTGCTCCATGGAGGGGAAAGACGGGGTTTTCTACTCCCGTAAAGAGTTAGTCTCAGAAACTCACTGGGTGGCTCTACCCTGCCCTGTAGGGTGGCTTAGGCTTGGGCACTGAAATGAATCCTTACAGATACTGGGTGGCAGCCTCCTCGGGACTGCCTGAGGGGCGATGGCTTCTGCTCCCAGAGTTGCGGGAATGTGAGGAGGAAGGTGCGTCGGAGAAGACTGCTGTGTGCCATCCAGCCGAGTCGCTGTCTGAGACCGGGTGCGGCAGAGCAGACCTGTCCTGCCTCGCGGGGTGCGAGCCTCCCGGGAGCAGACAGACCCCTGGTCCTTAGTTGTGTGGAGCAGCCTGTGCGTTTGGACCTTCAGTTCTTTCAGCTAACAGCTGTGATGAGTTAGACTTAAGCAGAGTTTGAGGACTTTAGGAATTCTGGGGAGAGAACCCAACGAATACAAGCATGGAGGATAGTAAAAGGGAGAGGAGTCAGGTAAATGGAGAAGGGCGGGATTAAAATTCTAGCTTGCGCCCAGTGACTATCCATCATCCAATGCTGTCAAGTGGATGCTGACGCCTGGCCACCTTCCTGTGGGGCAGAGACCTGCTCCGTGGGGTTTTGGCTGTAATCTTTACAGAAGGAGATCACCAGGCATTTCTTCTGAGGTGCCCCAAAGGGTGGGTTTAAACTGAGCACCTTTGGGTAAGTGGTTGAGTGCAAACTGTTTGTACCACGGCGGGACCTTCCATGTGAATATACATTTGAAAATGTGACTCCATTCCCATATATTATGTATTTAACTGTGTTTCCCCTCAAACGTGTTGGAATCTGAGATAGTTAAGGTCTATTGTGCTAACCCGGGGTTCATTGAAGGGCAGAAAGATAAATAAATGGCTCTGTGAACCTCAACTGGTTATCTTGCTCTCTGAAGGTCTGACCAGGGTGCAGATGCCTTAGCCAGTTCCCTGCTTCAGCTGGTAAGACTCATTTCCTGGGAGACATCCCTGAGGAGAAACCACATGGCCCTATCCCGATGCAGCCCTGGGAGACCCCTGCCAGTGCTGAGATGCTTCCACACTCAGTTTTCCTCCTGCAGTCGGCTCACTGTGTGTGTTTTGTGAAATTGAGGAGGATTTGGGGATGCTTTTTTTTTTTTTTAATGTATACTTACCGGGGCTGAGCCTCGGTGGCGTAGTGGTTGTGCGCAGCACTGTGGCCCACTGGGATGGAGGTTCAATTCCGGCTCCCAGGAGCAAAGGCTGGGCCTCCTACTCCCACCAACTGAGGGCAGTGATGCCTAAAAAAAATAATAATAAAATAAATAAAAATAAATGTATACTTACCCTTTAAATAAAATGTTTTCTTATACATATAAGTTTCTGTGGATTTGTACCTCTAATTTACCCAGACTAATCCTAACCCCCAGAACTGAATGGAATGCTGTTTGGGAATCACGTTTCTTTGTTATGTACATGAGACCATGACAGTGCAGGGGGTCAGTCACTCTGGGAGTTGTCAGGCACAGAAGCAGGCACAAGTGAAGAAAGAAAAACCCTTGCCTTAGTATCAGAAGCGCTGGTGGTGCAGTGGTTACAGCATAGGGCTGTGACCCACAAAGTCTGCAGTTTGAAACCGCCAACTGCTTCTCTGGAGAAAGACAGGGCTCTTTGTGCTCATACTAAAGTGACCAGACATCCTGCTTTTGGGAGGACAGTCCCGGTTTTAAACCATTTTCCCCACGTCCTGCGGCGTTTTAAAAAAGTCCCGAATTTTGGAAAGAATGCACGACAAGCTAGGGAGAATGGGAAGGACATATACCCCTCTACCCCCCACTCTCAGGTCAGTGGTGTCCCGCTTTACCAACATTAAAATCTGGTCACTTTATCATAAGCTTAGGAGTCTTGGAAACTCATAGGGTTGATTCAATCCAGTCCTATAGGCTCGCCTCACTGGGGCTTTATAAAGGACACTTGCAGGTTAGCAGTGAGTCTGAGCCTGTCATGTACGGGAGCGAGAACTCTCCAAACTGTCTGGCGATTCTGACGCCCAGGAACAGACGCACCCCTGTGGGTGTCCATAGAGATGGCACCTGTATGCAGCAGAAGCACAATGACTCACTGCAAATCATGGCGGGGGCGGAGGGAAATGCAAAGAGGGCAGAGAGATGGAGTGGTGGGTTTGGGCAGCTCATGTGGGGGTCTTTGGGCTTAATAAGGAACTTAAGATTTTTTTTCCCCCTTCTGGGGGTAATAAGGAGCTGAGGGCTTTAAAGGTCACAGGCCGGGCAACATACTGAACTGGCCAAGGATTTCATTTTGTGTGAATTCACAACCAAGGCCCATGGGATCAGCAGTCAAAACATCCAACGACTCAGAGCCCAGAGGGGGCTTGGAGGACGGAGGCCCAGCTGACCTGCCACAGCAGACATCTTCATCACCTCCACACACGCCAGGACTGAAGACGTGACGCTGTAGTCGTGCCAGGGCAGGAGAGCGCTGAATAGACCACCGACCGACTGTCAGAGGACGAGCAAGCTCGTCCTGCAAGACTGAGCGAGACGATGGATGGGGCGACTTTGTCTCGTGTACTCCGGGCATGTTTTGAGGAGGGACCGGTTCCTAGAGAGGGCATCTTAGGTGGCAGAGTGGCAGTGACAACGGGCCGGCTCTCTATGAGCGGGATGAACACAGTGGCTGCCACCATGAGCTCATCAGCGTCTCCTTGTCCATCTGGAAAAAAGAACTATCCAACTCCCCACAGTGATGACAAGGAGATTGTCTTTTGTTTCAGGGGTAATGGGAAGCAGTGAAGATTTTGAGGAAAGGTGTGACAGACTGTGTATGTGTGTGTGTATGTGTGTGTGAAGCCAGACCAAGGAGGAGGTTCTGCTACTACTACTGCTGAGGGAGGATGTGTGTGGAGCTGACGGGGGTGAGGTCACTGTGGCAGAGGCTTGCTCCATGGGGACCCAGGGCAGCTCCGAGACAAGCAATGTTTCCTACTCTGCCTCCACGCCTGGCCTGAGGAGTGGGGCAGGGTGGGGTGAGGACGGCCACAGGCGAGAACCCCATGTTGGAGAAGACCCTGGGAGAGTGCGGAGCAATCCCTGGGAGAGCTTGTGGTTCTGGTGTGGAGGGCCTCCTGTCTGCACCAGCTTGTAGCCATAGTTTTGGGCAGGGCAGGGCAGGCAAGGACAATGAGCCTGGCTATCAGAGTCTGACCAGCCTGCTCCTTTCCCTGGGTGATCTCCTGGGACCAGCACGTGCAGGGCTGGCAGGCATGGTGTAGCTTAACAAGGCCAAAGAGACGCGCCCCTGTGTCAGGCAGAGTTTGCCAGAGAAACGAAACCAGGGCGCTTATGACTTTATATATACATACAGTGAGAAGGAATAGAACAGCTGGTTAGTCCACACAGCGGTGCAGAGGGTTCGGTTCAACTCATTTCCATCTAACAGTTAAGCTGCTACTGGGAGTCCTTCAAATCACGTGGCTGCTGGGTCCAAGGTCAAGGAAGCAGACAGCAGAGTCCTCCCTTGAGCAAGGCAAGCAGTCTGCCCACGGGCAGCGAGCCGCAGTGAAGCAGGCCCCACGGGATGCCGAATGCAAGCAATGCAAGGTGAGGAGGCACCAGGCTCAGGCGCAAGCTGTGTACGCAGCTGCAGTGTGGCGAAGCCGATCTCTGAGGAGCCTCCATCTCCTGCGACACAATCCACGGGTTGGCCTGGCCCACCGGGAGTGTAGCTCACAGGTGGAGGCAGACAGCTGGCTAACACAGCAGCATGCTCCAGCATGCCTCTGATCACCAGTGTGAGGGGGACAGGCCTTGAAGAGCCATTTATCTATTTGCCCGCCAATCAAACAGCAACCTGATTAGTCTCACGTTTCCACTGGTTAGGTTGGCACAATATACCTACCCCTCACAGGCCCTAATACTAGTGTCAATAAACTTGCTAGGGAGGGCCTAAGTGGTGAAGCCTGGACACCTCCATCAGGTCTGGCTCATGCATTGCAAAAGCTCCGTGGCCTCAGCCCATCTCATGTCTGGTTTGTGGAGTCCCACCATTTTGGGACATGCCAAGTGCCCTGACACACAGCCCAATGTGACAACTGTTCTGAGCTCCCATCCATCCAGAGAGGGCCATGAACAACAGAAACCCCGGTCAAAACATCCTCACTCTACCAGAACCCACAGCAACCTGAGCCCAGCGCATGGGTCAGCAATTTCTTGGGCCAGACACCCAGCAGTCCTCCTGCTCCCCTCCAGACCTGATGGAGAGCCAGGGAGGCCTCGGTGAAGGTGCCAGCTAGTGCAGGCAGGCAGAGTGAGTGTGCTGAAGGCAGCATGTAGCACAGATGGCATCTGACTGCATCGGGGCTCCAATCTTTGCACCGAGACAGGCCAGTTGTGACCAAAGGTGCCTGCTGTTAAATCTCTCCCTGCCATCCCACTGTAAAATACCCAACGCCATCATATTCCTTTTAACGGTCATGGTGAGGCTTTCCGAAGCTTTTCTCGACCAGCCCTGTTTCCCTGGGGACCCCACCCCTATGGGAGGGGACACGGGTGGAGATGCTACAGGCCTGGTGGTCCCTGGCCAGTCTGGGACGCAGAGAAGCCAGCCCAGCCCCTCTTCAGAATGGATCCCGGTGGAAAGCACAAGCCTTGCAGCTCCGGGTGGAGATGGTGTTGGCTCTCAGCTCACTGCAGGTGACGCTCAAAAAGGGGGTTCAGGCCTGTTAGGACGGCACCAATGTTAGGACGGCACCAACACTACTCTGAGCTTCCGCATTCCAGAATGTCAGCTTCTTTCCACAAGTTTGCCCTGGAACCAGCCTTGCTGGGGTCGGAGGTCTATCGTCCAGTGTTGCAGGTCAGCATCTGGGCAGGGACAATTCTGATGGGAAGCCTCACACCATGCACACCCTCGCAGGCTGCTCTGCAGGGCCTCTTCTGGAAGCCACGGCCACGGTGAAAGGTGGTGAGACTGCGCCTGGGGAGCACCTGGCTACAGCCTCAAGGCACTTTGGTTCCAGTGCTTTTTCAGGGTGGGGACCCTGGACTTGGAGCAGCTGGTATGATTGACATCCCAGGGATATGTCCCCACAGCTTCAGATTCGGGGTCAACAAGGCTCTGGCGGTGCGGCTGGGACTCGAGGGGAGCGCACGGCTGAGGAGGGAGGGAGGCCCCAGGCAGAGGCGCCCGAATGTGAGGTGGAGAGGGCTTTTCCCAGGAGGCCTCTGTGCACCTAGGTCTGACCTCGCTGGCATGGGCACTCTCAGGGCCAAGGGACTACACAGCTCTTTATGCTGTAGCCACCCTGGGGCACACTGGAGGATGGGTGCTGTGTGCCACAGGCCCTGTGTAGGCAGAGATTATGAAAGGAAGGCTCACCCACCCCTGCCCCATCCTGCCTGCGTTTTGGATTTAGAGAAATATGTCCTCAAAGCAGCCCAGCCCACTTCAGTGGGAAAGCTTCCCTACAAGATGCTGTGATAACCCTTGCATTGTTTTGGTTCTTTTTATTTAATTTTTTTTCTTTAAAGTCCACTGATCATCACAAAAACCCAGAAAATGCAACTAAGGAGAAAACAAATGTCCAACAAGGGAGGTCTAAGAACCCCGGGCTATGGCGGGACATGGCACTGGACTGCTAGGGCGCAGGGGAGGGGGGCAGGCGGTTAGGTGAGCCGCTGCACGATGACGGCGTTGAGCAGGTTGGCTTCCCGCAGGGTCTGGCTCTCATCGGCCAGCTCTTTGTTTGGAAAGGTCGTCATGAGCACGAAGCTGGTGGCGGCCATGGCTGGCCGGGCGTCCACGATGAAGAGCCGGATGTCGCTGATCCTGGGGCAGAGCAGGGAGGAGGGCGGGTCAGCAGAACCTTCCTCACCGGAACCACAGGCCCAGGTGCCTCCCCACTCCCCATCGAGCAGCCAGAGCCACACAGCCTCCCTGTGCCCTGACGGCCCCCTGCCCGCTTCCTCCGACAGAGTCCAGCCCTGGTGCCACTGGCAGAAAGCAGATGGTCAAGAGGCACTGGCTCCCCTCCCCCCTCCCCCCAGAAGCCTGGTTTTCTCTGCTCTGCACTTGGGCTGTAGCAGGAGCTTGTCTTTGAGCACAAAGTCTGGGGGCTAGAAAGGCAGGGCCATCTCTGCCTGAACCTTCTCCTCTAGCTGGACTTCCAGGGCAATGAGCCCTGACAAGGGGGCAGGGCAGTCGCCAGAGCAGGGGGAAGACACACAGTTCCAGCTGTGCTTCGCCAGCCTCACCCCTGGGCTGGCAGGTACCTGTGGCTGTGGTTAAACTTCTGCACCAGCCGCCCACCATCAGCCAGCCGGATCTGGATGTTGGTGGTGGGTTCTGCCTCGTCGATGGAGACAGACGAACTGGCTTTGGCTTCATTTTCTGCCTGTTGGGCCGGAGAGCTGGTGTTCAAGACCTGGGGGGCAGTGCTGGGGACGAGAAGATGGCATGAGGGCACAGCGGCATCGAGCCCCTGGAGGAAAGGCATTCTGCCTCAGACCTTCAGAGACACAGGCCCAGGTGCCGCTTCCAGGAATGCACCGGGCCAGCCTACACCCCTACCCCCGGAGGGGAGATCAGGGGCAGGCAATGCAGGTGCCCTGGAGCTTCCCTGGATTCCGACCCCACTGTGCCAGGCCACCAGTCCCTTACCCCCCATCCCGTTCAGGTGAGCCAGGATTGTGTGCAAATGTGTACGGTTCTACACGCTACAGCTCACTCGTTCCTCAGGGCAAGTTTTGGAAAGCACAGCTCTTCCTACACCCCTTACACAGTGGAAGGGCAGGAAGCAGCCTGCAGGTTACACTTGGGCTCATTCATCTGAAACTCACCTCTGATGTACTCTCCCTCCCACCCAAGTAGAAGTGGACTGGGCCTACAGGAGACAGACACTGCCCCAGACTGCTCTGGGCCCCGCCTTACCTGCCCAGTTTCTGACCCTCGCCAGTGAAGGCTTTGAAGGCTCCCTTGGGCTTCACGAAGTCCTCATCCCGATGGTCCTCCATGTCCAAGTTCACCTGCCCACCGTGTGCTAACCGCCGGAGCTCGCCTGGCACCTCCCTGGAGAAGGCAAAGCATGGTCCATACAGAGCAGTGGCAGGGTGAGGGAGCAGCTGGCCGCCCACTGATGGTATGCTCAAGCCACCACGGAACCCATCTTCCACAGGGCCCTCGACAGACAGTCCCCCAGGCCCTGAGGGTGGAAAACAGGCAGAGGAGACTAAGCGCTGTGAACCTACGTCTCAGCTGCTCCAGACGTGCTGCTTCTCACACAATAACTGATCCTATCACCTCTGTCTGGCCCTTACTGACACGGGTTCTGGAAGATTTTTGGCTCACCCTCTGCGGATTGACTCCAGAAACTGGGCGTTGGACGGGTCCTGGTAGCTTCGGAGCTCACCATTGTCCAGGCTGAACCCGCTCTTCCAGAGCTTCAACACCACGTGGACCTGTGACAACAGGCAGGGAAGAGGTTGGAACTCTGCGGGGACCGGCAAGCACACCCCTCTGAACCCGCACCTTAGTGGGCGTCCCAATGTCACTCGCTGTGACGACGGAGACCCACGCCTGGCTGCTCCTATGGCAATCAACCAATGACCAACCAAGCATGACCCTCACTCAGGAAAATGACCGGGCACAAGTTGTGCACAGGCCGCTGTAAAAACATCGGGGTGGGGCTGAGCCCCAGTGGCGTAAGTGGTTGAGTGCGGAACTGCAGCCCACGGGCTTGGCAGTTCAAATCCAGCTACGGCTCTCAGAAGCGGCACTGGTTAGCGCCCATGACCACCAGAGGCAGTGATGCCCCCCCCCCCCCCAAAAAAAAACCTTCCTGTCTTTAAAAACAAAAACAAACAAACAAACAAAAAAAACATCGGGGTGGGTCTGCACTCTCACTGCTGCTCACTAGCCGGGTGAGGCACTCAGCACCAGGGCCTTCCTGTCACAGGGCTGTTAGCCGTGCTTGGCTCGGAGCCTGTGTTCAGTTCAAGTGCCAGGGCCAGTCGACTACTCATGGGCTCTTCGGCAATCCTGAAAGATGTGATCCACCATCAGTACCACCCGCACTGACAGTCACAGAAAAACAGTCGGCTGCTGAGAAGCTGACTTGGGGGAAAGATACCCAACCCCAAAGCAAAGCCGCTGCTGCCCAGTGCTCCGACCTGCAGTGACCTTGCAGGTCAGAGCAGCTCTGCCCCAGAGGGTCCCCGGCTGCAACCCTTATGGAAGCAGACGGCCCGGCTCCTCCTGCAAGCAGAAAGGGGCTTCCCATTCCAGTGGCTGACTTCATTTTGGAGGGACCCCTCAAATAATTACACGCCAACTGACAGCAAATGACGGTCACAGACTACATATTGCACTTGAGCTTAGACAAACAGCCGAGAAGTGATTGGTCACAGGCTACATAAAAGCTTGCAGCATAGTCACAAAAGATCTTGTGGGACAGGGACAACCCATGCACAGAAGTAACTGGATAGGAAACCAACTAAGAACGACCTGGGTCTTCTCTGGTGGTGCGAAGACCACGTTTTGTCCACGCCCACACCACCCAATACCCCCGTGTCTTATGGGATGCTGGGCGCTGCTTTCCTGCCTGTCCTATCCCAATTCCTTGACCAGCCAGATGAGAGGGGTCTTTGATCCTCAGGTAAACCCTCCCTGCTCAGGATCATATGCAGGGCACTGTCTCCGCAGGCCTATGGCAGAATACACCATGACAGGAGCTGGGGTGCAGGAGATCCGCCTCTCCAGCCACAGCCCCCCAGCCCCCCGAAAGTAGATACACACTCACGTCTTGGCCCGAGTGCCGCCTTCTTTCTCCTGCCACGTATGCAGACTCTTCCTCGGGTGCTGCCCCAAGGCGGTAGCCACCCCCTGCAAATGGCTACAAAAGACAAGTTCGCAGACGTTTCCAGGGCTGCTCAGTGCTGGTAGGGCTCCCTAGGTGACTGTCAGGAGGAGACTGGGCCCTGATCAGACGTCCTAAGTCCCGGGGTGCTCAGGGCTGGCCAGGAGGGCCAGTACCACACAGCTGGGGAGGACACTAGGGGCTGGGCCCGTCCGACTAAAGGAGGTAGCTGCCTCCCACTTTACTCAACTGTGACAATGGAGGAATTCAAGGGCCGGGCACCCAAGATTTAACCTTTTAGTTAGATTTGATCTTACAGCAGATGGCTATTAAGTCCATTCAAAACATGGCAAGAATACCGAGTATGTTGAGCTGAAGAGGCCAACGAAGCAGGTGTGCCCGGTCTACCCCGAGCTAGACCACAGTCTAAAGGGCTTTGTACCCAGTCCTTGGGGGCTATGTTACGGGGTGAGAGAGACTGCACTGGCACGAACGGCCAAGGAGGCAGATGAGAAACAGAAACAAAAGCAGTCGTGGCTGGGAGAGGCAGGCCCTTCCCACCTCGGGAGCCTGGGCTGGGGGCAGGGACAAGGCGTCCGCCCGTGCTCACTCGCGGTTTACTGCTCTCTCCAGGGCTCTTGGTCATTCGCTCAACTGCCACGGCTCCATGCTCCTTGGCACCTTTAAAGAGATCATCCACCAGCTCGTTGGGACTTTTCTTCCTGGGAGGTCCAACAATCTGCTGTCCACTTCTCTCCGAGCCCCCAGCATAAAACCTGGGCAGAAAACACACCTGTAACACCCCAGGCACTTGGAAAATACCAACAGAGCATGCCCCAGGCCTGCGGCGAGGTGCCGGGCATGCCAAGCAGCAGGGCCCAGCACCCCGCCAGGGGGCCTCACTGGTGAGGTGGGAGCAGAGGTGAGGCGGCAGGCAGGCATGATGAGGTGTGAGCGGTAGCAGGGCAGGGGGCGTGCTAGGAGCACTAAGCTGGGGAGGACTGTTGAGGCATCCGAGGAGAGCTGCTGTCTTTGGGGTGGAATCGTGAAGATGAGCTTATCAGATGGTAAAATGGGGAGGGTATTTCAGGCATGCGTGGCAGCATGTAACTCAGAGACCAGCAGTCAGTCATGGTCGGCGGCAGCTGCGCTAGTGGCGCTGGGTTAATGGCATCAGTGGTGTGGTTAGTCGAGGCAGCTCGGCTCCGGTCCTGGCGCTGCCACGTGAGCCCAGGCAATCGGGTGGGCTGCTCTGTACCTCACCGGCCTCGTCTTTGAAATGGGAGGGAAGGATCACATGCCCTACCTACCTGCTCCTTAAGTCAGGGCCGTGAGGTTCAAGCCGGCAGGTGTGTATGCAAAAGAACAAGCACAGAGGAACGCACACATGTAAGGTGGGGTGACTGGGCACCACAGGCGCACCCAGCTTGCCTCACCCTGCCGGCCTTCGGGGATCACGGAGGAGGGGCGCTGGAGCAGGGGGAGCACTCCGATCTGACACACAAGCTCTGGGACCCCCATGTGGGCTTAATAAGGGCTGGGCAGGGCTTGGGTTAAGTCAGCACTTTTGACTTGCATCTCAAAGCTGGCTGTTCCCCCCAGCAGGCCTACTGACAAGCAAGGCAGTGCTACACCCTGAGTGGGGAGAACGGAGACCCTGCCCCAAACGACCTCATCTCGAGAGTCCTCCACGACCCCAAGGGCTGCCAGGCAAAGCTGCAGACCTTGGCCAGGCCAAGAGTGCCGGTGTCACGCCACGCCTGTGGCTGAGACAGGAAGGCCACCTCATGGCGATGGGCTTGGGGGGCAGGAGGCGGTCACATAGGACCCAGGCATCCCAGGGGATGCTGCCACATTCCACTCCAGGGGTGTGGAGCCCCGAGTGAACACTCCTTCCTGAGTGAACACTCCTTCCCGGACCTTCAGCCGATCTAAAAGGCAGGTCTGAGGCAGCGGGCAGCTCATTTTGTAGAGGCAAACAAGGGGGGGAAAATGCTTGGAATTTCTCAGTCCACTTCCCAGAAAGTGACCAGGATGAGCTCACTGCCCTTCTAAAATGGCTGTCGGTCCACATTCCTCAGGAATGTCCCGAACTCAGGCTGAGCCGTGACAAATGAGGGCAGCTAGCTCATTCATGGCAGAGGAAGTGGCTGTCAGGGTGCTAATGAAGGAGTGCAGGGCCTGAGCTTAAGGACTAGGGGCCGGAGATCAAGCAAGGACCTCCCAGATAGTCAGACTGCTGCTCTGGGTCTCCATTTCCAGAATTGATTATAATCATCTCACAGAAACACAGGGGACATTCCAGGGAATGGATTACCATGGAAAGCACTGGCGGATTTTAATGTCAAGAAGCGCTTAAGATGTAACTGTAACACACACACACACACACACACACAATCTGTATGATCTTCATACTACATAAAATGTACACCAAAGTACAGTTACGAGATGGAGTGGAAACAGCCCCGATACTAAGTGCAGCCGCCAAGGGGCAGATGGGTGGTTTCTCACACTTGTGCTCTCCACACGACTTCTGTTTCTAACACTCTTACAGAAGAAAACCTGCATGTTGTGTGTGTACACAGGCATGACCCTTCTATTTACATGGGCATACTGCTTTTCAAGTTAAAAGAGAAACAGGAGTGAAACACAAGAATATCACTGGTGCTTGGTGACCTTGGGTTAAAGAATTATGACTTTTTTCCTTACTCCCTTTTTCCCTCTTTCCTATTTTCCCTGAATTCTCCTAGTAATTCAGAAGACAAACTAAAATGCAGAGTGCCAGGAAAGGGAAGAGGTGCTAACAGGCGGCAGGGGCTACCTAAAGGCTACATGACCGTAGCTCCTCATCCTCCCCGATGAGCCCTGTAGACGGCTCACTTCAACGAAACCAACGACCAGTGGGGTTCTGAGTGAGTCGCACAGTATGTTGGGCTTCCCCATGGATTGTGCTTCCTTGACCCAGTCTCACCTCTGGCCTTCCTCCTCTTCCTCTTCCTCATCTTGGTCATGAATGAGGTCTCTGAAGGACGTCACTCGGTTGTCACTGGAGGCACAGAGAGGCAAAAGGTTCACAGCAGGGGTCAGACAGCAGCTAGGCCGGGGGCAGGACACTTGCTCTTGGTGGAGCAGGAGGAGGGCGCGTGGAGATGGGGGTTAATCTTTCCAAGCTTATAGGCAAAACGTCTTCTTTGCCTCCTTCTTCAAGGCCACGCAAACTGAGAATGAACTAGACAGTGCAGTTAAGAGGCAGAACGGATTCCGGTTCAGGAGCTCCTGGAGGGTAGAGGGGGCGGGGTGTGCACTAGCTTAACTACCGGGTAGCCACTCTGTCATGAATTTGTCCGACTGCGTCCCGCACTGGACCCGCTCCTACCCTGCAGAGGCTGACAGCTCAGGAGCAGACGGGCCAGGAGGCCAAGCACGGGCTGCTGTCCACAGAGGCTCGGAACAGGGGAGAGCAGGCCGTGCAACGCAGAGCCTCTTACTCTGACTGGGAGCCAGGACGGGCGACTGTCAAGGGAGGATTCCCAGAATGCTGGCTCTGGGGCGTGGCAGAGCACTGATTAGACATACAACTATACCCTAGTTCCGAAGAGGTTCTTCTCTTGGTGCTATGGTTTTCGCTTCACTCCATTTATCATGTTAGACTTGTTGTTCCTTTGTATATTCAAAATCATTTGACTAAAAGCCCAGACAGATAACCCTTCAGCAATAGAAAGAGGAATGAAGTTTCCCTAAGGGGAGGGGTGGGGCAGGAAGGGGAATAGGGAGCTGACAGCACCGGTATCTGCATAACCCCACTGGAGGGGAGCAAACATTGCTGTTCACATGGCAGGGGAGTGAGTATATTGGATGTGTAAGATATGGCAAAAATAAAAAGTTTCTGGGAGGCTGGGAGGGGATAAAGGGGAGCTGATATCAAGGAGTTCGAGAAGAAAGAAAATGTTTTGAAACTGACAGTGGTAGCAACTGTACAACACTGCTTGATGTGATTGAACTATGGAATGTTATATCTGTAAGAGCTCTTAATAAAAGGATTTTCAAAAAGGCTTCCCAGAAAACACTATCTGGACCGAGCAGACAGGCAGTCAGGGAGAGAAGGGTGGCAGGCTGCCAGGAGAGGGGGCCAGGAGGGCGTCATGGCAGTGCTGGAGGAGGAAGGCCTGCGCATGCTGGGAAAGCAGCAGTTCTGTGTGGGGTGTGAGGAAGGTAAAGCCTCTTCTGAGGACACTGTCTTACAAGGCCATCTAGAGCTCACAACAAAGGAAGCTTTCCAAGGTTCATGAGGACGCGTTACAGCGGTAAAAGACGAGATTTTCTGTCCTTATCGGGGAGAAAAGCAGCTTCTCTGTCACACGGGAAATCCAAACCGAACTCACTGCCACCGAGTCTGTTCTGCCTCTCAGCGACCCAGCAGGTCGGGGCAGAACCGCCCCTGTGCCTTTCTGAAGCTGTCACTCTTTCTGGGAGTAGAAATCCTTCTCTCTCTCACCCCAACCCAGCTGCTGGTGGTTTGAACTGCTGACCTCATGGATAGCAGCCCAATTCCTAAGGACCTGCCACCAGGGCTCCTCTGTACTAAGGGAAGAGAGGGGGAAGACGCGTTTAGTGAGGCCAGACAAAAAAGCAACTGTTTATTGGGAAGCTTGGTCTCAGAGCCCTCTTTCTAACAAGGAATCTACTTCTAGGACAGAGCCAGAGTTGAGGCTCCATCACCCAGAAAGGAGGCGGCAGCTTGATCGAGGCAGAGTGAGTTCGCTGACAGCAACCTCCCGGCCATTCCTTCAGGTCCCGCCTGATGGGGTTCACCTGGGTCCAAGTGAGGTGCTATTTTGGCGTGCCCCTGAGGCTCTTTTGGTGGTGCTTGCGCTAGATGCTCAGCCTGACTCCAAATCTTACCCTCACACTTAGAAGCCGGCAGGGTGCTCACCATGCAAAGCCGGCAATTTGAATGCTTGGGGATCTGCTCTGACAGCACGGGCCTTGCCAGGCGCTGGGAGCCGCTCCGCTCTGCTGGCAAGGGACCTGTGATCACCAACAGGTGCTCACCATCTCACCGCCTCGTTCAACGACTGGGCTAGGCCGAACATTGATGGCAAACACCTGTTAGCCCCATGAGAGACCTTCAAATACATGCACACCTGAGGAGCAACGCAGTCAGGTATTTCTCTAACAGGGCTCTCCTCGCCGCAGCCTTTGTGGCTGGGTGACCTTCATTTTTCTGGATGGGTCTGAGCAAGAAGGTGGGGGAAGACACTGAAAAGGGATATGATTCCGTGACTGTAAACAGAGCTAACTGTCAGTGCCATCCTGCCACCAGGTTGTCTGTCAGCATGCTGTCCTGTGGTGGCTTGCGTGTTGCCGTGACACCGGAGGTTATGCCATTGCTGGCAGGGTCCCCCACAGTGAACAAGTTTCAGAGGAGCTTGCAGACAAAGAAGAACGTGTGACATAGAAGGACGGAGCTCCCCACGTCAGAGGAAGACACACACAGCCACTGCAGCCTGGCTCTGTGCGAGAACATTTGCGATGCATGGCACATGGAAGTACCTCTCCTGAGCAGTGTGGCCCTGGTGCCGACCTCCTAAATTAAGGGACTGGGAACAATGCCCGAGTTCTAAGGAGCCTTCCAGGTAATTTTGAGACACCATCAAGTGTGAGAACCATGGTGCAGGCATAAAAGAACGGTTACAGAGTCTGGATGGTCTGGGATGTGATGGATTTCAAAGCGCTTCAACTTACGATTTCCACAAGGGAGCCCTGGTGGCACGGGGGTTACCTGTTGAGAAGCTAACCACTGAGTCAGCAGTTCGAAAGTAGTAGCTGCTAAAGGGGAAAACAGCCTGTCTAGAGTTGAAGTCTCGAAACTCACATGGGCACATCTACCCTGTTTTTTTTTTTTTTAATTACGCATCACTGCCCTCAGGTGGTGGGAGTAGGAGGCGCAGCCTTTGCTCCTGTGAGCTGGAATTGAACCTCCGTCCCAGTGGGCCGCAGTCCCGCGCACAATCACTAGGCCACTGGGGCTCAGCCCTGACCCTGTTTCATAGTCGCTGTGAGTCGGCACTGACTTGAAGGCAGGGAGGTTTTTACTGTCTTTGAAGGGTTTCCAGAGATGAACAAAATGTTGCAGAAATCTTCAGAATCAAGAGCCACTCCCAGGCTAAGCTGACACCTGAACTGGCGTGGAAGGCTCCATCAGGCTGTGTTTTGGGCTGTGAATAGGGTTACTGTGACTCTGACAGGGCCCTTCCGCGGTGACAGAAATGCCATAGCAGCACTAACGCGAAAACCACACGTCCTGGGTGGCTACTACGCATTTGAAGTGTCTTATTTAATCCTAAATGTATGTTGGCCCACGAGGCTCGTGGCTCCCACGCTGGAGTGCCCTGCTCTAGAAAACCAGGCATGCCGGTTCCCTGCGTGAAATGATGACGTCTAGCAGGGAATTTTGACCCAGAGGCCCGTACCCGCAGGCCTGACCCTTCTTGCTGGCGGCACAGGCACACGGCTGTCCTTGAAGTTGGCTCTTACCTGGGTGCTGTGCCTCTGGACACGGAACTGGGGGTTGCTTGTGAAATGGTCACGATGTCTTCATCCCCTCCGTCCTCATAAAAGCTTGCTAGGGCGATCTGAAACAGAGAGGTATCTCCTTGAAACCCGTACCCAGGCCCCCACCCCCATCCACCTCCGTTAAGCACAACGGAGGACATCCACAAAGGGGTCAGAGGAAATGAAATCCAGAGACAACCACTCAGCTATTAGTGGTCTTCACAGCGCCTGAAGCAAACGGAAGATTGGGATGATAGACGCTCCTCCTCCTCCTCATTGACTGCGATCTGGTTCCGGCCGCACGCACCTATCATCGACATTTTACTCTCATGCCGGGCGGTTCTGAGCCCTCGTCATCCTCGCTGCACTCTACATGATCAGGGTGACCACAGCAGCCTTGAGAAGTTCACTGTCCAAGGACACACAGCTGCTAGGGAGTGGAGCGAGGATTCTAGCAGCCTGCACCGGCCTCACTCACCCCCCTTCGTTCGAGCCCAGGCCCTGCCAGGCCAGTCTTGTCAAGCATGCGCCTCGGCCTCCCCATGTCGAGAGTCAGAAGCCTGGACTTGACAGCCTGCCAGCTGCACTGTGGCACCAGGGTTTCTTGGTCTTCCAGGCAGAAGCCTCATTGGGCGAGTTAGTCCCGCACGGGGACTTCCAGGGTCACCGGTGTAGAATGGGGAAATCGGAAGAGCCCGTTCACTTTTTGAGTCCCGCTACTGACTGGCAACCAGGTCCTCGCCTTTAGGACGGGCCACTCTCTACTTCAGAGCCACGAGGAGGCAATGAACCAGTCGGCAAAGGACCGGACCCCTGAGATTAGGACTGGGAGGGCCTGGGCTTCCTTCCCACCCCCCCCCCCACCCTCTTTTCCACTGGGGAGTGGCTGAGGTCTTGGGCAAGCACCTCCCTGAGACAAGGTTGCAAAAGGCCAAGGTGAAATGACACCATCCACGGAAAGGCCTGGACCCTGGGTGGCAGCCTCAGGAAATGAAGTTCGTCATCACCATCCTCACTGTCCCTAGGAGAGAGGCTGGCCGGAAGTGGCCATGCCGCTCTGGCTGCAAGCAATCACGGCGTGCCTGCGGGGTGCAGCTGGAGGCGCCGGGGTCTCGGCCGGGGACAAAACCCTCCAGTGCTTGGCGCTGCTTCGACATCGTCTTCAGGCACCGGCCGGCGCGAGGCCTGGGCAGTGCCCACACCCGCTTTCCGGGTGAGTTCGCCGAGTGGGAAAGGCTCCTGGCTCCCGCTCGGCCCCGGGGCTGCGACTCCCGGGAAGGCGGCGGAAGGGGGCGTGGGCCGCCTCCAGCCGCTCCCCCAGCGCAAGGCAAAGGCGGCGAGCCCAGCGCTGGCCACGCGGGCCGAGGCCGAGGGCAGCGGCGGCCCGCGGCCCAGCAGCGGCGCGGCGGCCAAGGGGCCGGGGGCCCCTCTCCGCGCGGCCGCGCCGGTGCCCAAAGCCTCGCCAGCCCCGCGGGCGGGCCGGGCAGGGGCAGACGCCGCGGCCCGGCAGGGGGCAGTCGGCGCCGGGGCTGGCCCGCGTCCCCCCACCCCCGCCCCCGCCCCCACCCCGTGCTCGGATCCGGCCGACCAGACAAACGGCCCCGAGACCCTGAGGCCGGAGTTGGGGCCGCAGCCGGGCGGGGATGACGCTGCGCTTCGGCCCCCTCGGACTGGCCGCGCCCCGCGCCCGCGTCCCGGAGCCCCCGTCCCCTCTCCCCGCCGGCCCGGCGAGGCTCATCCCGCGGGGGCTACCTGCAGGTCCCAGCCGGCCGACTCCAGGTAGAAGCGGGCCCGGTCCTCCTCGGCGCCCGTCACCGCCACGAACTCCCTCAGCGCGTCCTGTCGCTCCGCCGCCATCTTTACCCCGTGCGCCGCCCAAACCGCTCCGGCCGTCGCTGCGCAGCCCCAACCCGCTCGCCGCGTTCCGTCCGCCGGCCGGTCCGGCCCAGCCGCTCCCGGGACCCCCCCGAGAGGCCCCGCCCCGCGCGGTGCCCCAAGGAAAGCCCTCCGTGCGGAAACACGGTCGCGCGGCGCCCTCTGCCGGCCGCGGCGCGCACCTGCAGCCTCGTGACGCGGGTCGGAGCGGCTGGCGGGTGGGGATCGGGAGAGGCGTGTCTATGTCCCCCTCCCCTCCCCTCCCCACCCCCAGGAAGGACAACATGCTGGACATCACCGCCTCTAACCTCTGCATTCCAAGGAGTTTATCTCTCCAAGCCAGGCCGGTATGAACTCCTTTCCCCGCCAGCCAGAGAGGCCACCTGGCTTCAAAGACCCTTCCACCAAATAG
>PVJH01036226.1:0-18993 GCA_004026705.1 Nesogale talazaci | reverse complement strand
AGGATCTGCTATGAAGATCATGAGTGAGGGTGTTCCCCGTGCCGGCCCCTGCCAGCCCTCCCTGGGTTGTGATCCATTTAATCTTAATGACACCCATGAGCACATGGGTTACTGCTTCATGTAACAAGTGACCTGTTTGGGCCGAGCCCAGGGTCAGGCACCCTCTGTTCCAGCCTTTCAAGAAGACGGATGGTCTGCTAAGGTTCATAGCACCTGAACTTCAAAGACCTGCCTCCAGCATTTCCCAGAACTTCCTTCACCCACAGAACATCCCTCTCTAGTAGTGTTTCCCAGGGACAAGATGACCTCCACCTGGGTGGGACGCAGTCTTGCTCTCCCAACACTGTTTCCTAGCAACCACAGCACTGGAAACTTCTCTTCCCCTTTACAATCCACCTGCCTTCAACTCAAATCATATATATATTCCGCTGTTCCAGCATCAGGTGTGACTCCCCTAATATACACTCTAAGTTGTGGGACCCGCCCGGAAGCTCAAGATGCTTCCACCCCCTTTTCTGCTCTCCCTTCCCCTCCCAAAAGGTCTTTTCCCTTAATAAAGCCACCCTTTGCTTCATGTCTTTGTCTGAATTCTACCTGAATTTACCTCTCATGACCATTGGTAAACTTCTACAAAGAGAGATGCTATGATGAAAAATTAAGAGGTGACTTCCAAATAAGAAGAAAATAAACTTGGTAAATTTTGTGGATAAGATCTTTTTTAAGTCTCTGTCTGAAATGCACCTCATTGGCAGACTCCATAACCATTCTTTGCTCTCTTCGCTCTTGGATTGGTTGCTGTTTTTAGCAGAGATGTGATGTTTGGAGTCCAAGGCGAGGCAAAAAAGTTGCATGTCCCTGAAGGGTTAAATGTTAAAGGACCACATACATAGTGCGGCAAAAGTTGACATATGCTCATAAGAGCAAGCATTCTTGATTGACTACAACTTCCAAAACCACCCACCACCCACTGACCACTCAAAGATGGCCTTGTCCTCCACTTAGAGTTGACCAACTGCCTTGGTTTTTCCAGGACCAAGGGGATCCTCAGAACTCAGGGCTTTCTGAGTCCTGGGCAAACCTAGCTTTATTCTATCCCATTCCACATCACATGATCTGAATGACACCTTACACCGGGTCATCTCTAGAACTGACTACCTTTGAACTCAAGACTTCAGACACCTCCTTACTATCCCCTCTTTCCTTCCAGCCCCATTCTCCTCATTGCTCCCAGAGAACTAAGTTCTCCAGCCTCACCATCTGACTCACAGGTCAAGAAAATGACCGGCAACATGATGGCATAAAATGGAGAACAGGGCCACAGCCCTAGCCTCATGAAGTTTATGTTTCTGCCAACGACTTGAAAGAGGTCAACATCCTCCATTGCTAACCAAAAGGTGGAAGGCAAGTTCACCCAGCAACACCTTGAGATAAAGGCCTTGCGATCCACTTCAGAAAAATCATCCAAGTGAAGCTCTATGAAGCATGGGTCTACTTTTATAAACGGGGTAGCTATGAATTGAGAGCAATCAGGAATCAGTTTTTCAAATTCAGGACTGAATCATTTTAGCCGGTATCTTAGCCAATATCCAGAGCCAGGGGCAAAATTGACACCCATTGCTTTTGAGTTGATTTCAACTTATAGTGATCATATAATATAGAGTAAAAGTGTTCCCCAGGCTTCTCAAGGGTGTGATCTTTATACATACAATATAGCTATTGGGCGGAAAATGTCAACGGAGAAATCCAACCACCACAAGAGGTAGCTTATGATAGATCCAATGGTCCTGAAGGAAGAAGACCAAGATATGCTGAAGGCCTTAGCGAACTAACAAGGCTCTAGGAATTGTCAGAATACCAGTTGAGATCTTTTAAAAAAAACTGAAAGGGATAGAGGGGTGACAGAGTGAGTCTGCTGCTAATCAAAGTGCCAGAAATACAGCATAATGAAAGATTTAGTTTGTTAGAAATAAAAAATATATGTAACAGCTACCTCTCTTACAATTAAAAATTCCATTTGGAGATCAATCAGTTGGGGTGTTCTGACTCAGGAAATCCTTCAGGAAGGCCATTAAGATACCCTAAGTAGCCAGGTGTGAAGATAAACAATGGAGCATGTGATCTCAGGGGATACCCTGGTAACCCCTGGAGAAATGTAAGTATCAACAGTTTCCTCCTGTGATCATTGTAAAACCTGTTTTGTTTTGTTTTTGACACATAGTTTGAGGTATATAACTTGTTTGATTTTCACCGGAACTTGGAAGCAGTTTAGAGGTAGCAACAGCCGCTGTCCCCCCTCACCCCCGGCCCCCGTTTCCTTCTGTCTCTTCCTTCAGAATAAAGTTAGAAGTTTTTGAATCAACCTGGTTTCTATCTTTGGTTGAGACAGTGACAGTCTACCCATGGCAACAAAAGCACTCACTCACTCCACTATGTCAAGAAATTTGAAAGACAGTTACCTGGGCAACTATCATATTTGTGCCTATTATAAGAAGAGGTGACTCAATAGAATGCAGAGATTATTATGGGGCAAGATAATATCACATATAAGCAAACTTTTACTGGAGACCATTTCTAAATGGAACTGTCATAAATTCAAGAAGGATTCCAAAGAGGGCATGGAATGAAGGATACCATTGCTGACAGCAAATGAATCTTGACTGAAAGCAGAAAAGACCAAAACAAAATCTGCCAGTGTTTTAATGTCCACAAAAAGACTGTGTAGATTGGTGCTGAGCCCCAGTGGCACAGTGGATGTGTGCGGGACAGTGGCCCACAGGGTTGGAGGTTCAGATCCAGTAGCAGCTCTCCAGGAGCAAGGCTGGGTCTCCTACTCCCATCACCAGAGGGCAGTGATGCCCCCCCCCCCCAAAAAAAGACTGTGTAGATTATAACTAACAGTGGATAACATTGGGAAGAATGGGAATGCCACACCATCTCATTATATTCGTGCAGAAACACAAGCCATGCATTTGAACAGAAAAGAGGTGTACTGTCTGATTAAAAATCAGAAAAGGCAGCTCTGCATTCATCCCTCGGCCTGCCTGCCATGCCCCCAGGTTTGCCCTGCCACAGGGAAGTCATCATGATGAAAAAGAAGGAACTTATTCCTTTGACCCTGATTATAACCACCAAGGCAAGCAGAGCCTCATCTTTTGCTATCTATTGCCTTCAAAAATCCGATGTGATCGCTGATAGAAAAAATAACCCAGAACCATGGGAAACTGTGGATTCTACTGTACTTCAAAAGCTAATAACAATTAACCAACCATGGAAACCCATTGAAGAGCCGCAGAAGGCCCTAAAGACTGCCAAGAGACCAGACACAGCTTTTGTCTTCCGAAGGTGCTCTGTGACTCAAGGGGAAATGCTTCTGCAGGAGCAAGAAGATGGAACTCAGTGTTCTGCTACCAGTGCAGCAGATTCTGTTACTTTTTAGGGCGTTACCTATATTTTGGACTTTGAATAGGAAGTTCAAGACAGTATAGCAAGAACCACATGGTCCAAAATGAAATTCTTGGGTTTATTTTTCTTGTTGTAAATTTGAAAATTGCCTATTGAAATCTTTTTTTGGGGTGTGGGGGGTGCATCACTGCTCTCCGGTGGTGGGAGTAGGAGGCCCAGCCCCACTGCTGGAATTGAACCTCCGTCCCAGTGGGTTGCAGTCCCACGCACAACCACTATGCCACTGGGGCTCAGCCCTGAAATCATTTTTGATGCCTGAGTTTTTTCCTTGAAATGTGTAAATATAAATCAGATTGTCATATTAATAAAATACCATTTGTACAAGACTGCTTAAAAAATCAGAAAATGTATATATCCATGTATTTTAGACTGTGTAGACTAGAGATACAAATTCATAAACACACACACATATATATATACATATATATATAAAAGGGAAAGGTTTATATACAAGAGGAAGGGGATATTGAGAAAGCATTCCAACGCAGTCCAGTACAAGCTCACAAGCAATGATCCCAGGACAATCACAGGCCAAAGGATGCAGAGTTTTGTGTATCTGGTTGCAAAAGAAGCATCTCAGCACTGACAGGGGCCTCTCTGTGGCTTTTCAAGCATCTCAGTGCTGGTAGGAGTCTCTATATGGCTTTTCTGGCTTCAGAAGTCTGGTTCCATGAGGGTGAGCCCATGTGGCTTCTCCTCTGGGATGTCTCACAGGCAGTCAGCCTTGTGTCTTGTCAGTAGAGCATCTCCAGGGGACTGAGTTCTAAGTCTCTCACCTCCAAGGAGGAAATATCGCCAGATTTCCCAGAATTCTCAGGAGAAAGCCACGCCCACAAAGAGGTCTCATCGGCTATCTCCAGACTGACAGATTAGACTCCACCCCTGCACTCCCAACCCTGAAATGGACACCAGATTAGTGACTGCCACACCAGGTTATAGCCTTTCATCATTTTTATACAGTCTATATGCTGATCAAATAATCGGAAAATCTGAACTACTCAAAGAATGTGGCATCAGGATTGACAAAAGATTCAATAACTAAAAAAAGAGAGAGAGAGAGAGAGAGAGAGGGATGAGCTCCGGCGGCTTAAGTGGTTGAGTGCGGGACTGTGGCCCGCACGCTTGACGGTTCAAATCCAGTGGCGGCTCTCAGGAGCAGCGCTGGGTAGCTCCCACGACCACCAAAGGGCAGTGATGCCCCCCCAAAACAAACAAAAAAAGATTCAATAACTACCTGAATGTGCAGATTGTTAATCAGAATCTTGATTGCTGAAAGAGATCTTGAGGCATTTACTGATGAAGGTCAAAGTCCACAGCCTTCAGTATGAACTACAAAGCGATGCAAAGAGAACAAACATTCTCAGAACTGAACCGAGAGACAACATCAGGAGAAATGGAGAAGATATTGACATCAACTATGACATTTTACTTGAATCCACAATCAACACGCGTGGAAGCAGCAAAGAATAAGGTGGCCCATTGCGTTGGGCAAGTGTGCTGCACAAAACCTCTTGAAAGTGTTAGAGAGTAGAGATGTCGCTTTGAGGACCACAGGGACGCAAGGCCTAATATTTTCAATCACTTCATATTCATGTGATAACTGGGCAATGAGTAAGGAACGCTGATGAACAATTGATGTGTGTGAATTATAGTGTTAACTAAGAATACTGGCTTCCTATTGCAAGAGGCGGGGATCAGACACACCGGGGTCGGACACGCCTCCACACTCCATCCTTCTTTATCTTTGACATGGACCGTTCTTCTGCGTCTGTGCTGAATTTGACACTTGGTGGCAGTGACCCCAGGAGCTCACAGACACACAGTTGTTGGGCCACAGCGACATCTCTCCTCAGCTAGCATTCAAGTGTCTCTCTGGTCCTCCATCACACGGTTTCTTGTTTTGTTTGGTTTTTGTGGGCATCACTGCCTCTGGGGGTCGTGGGCGCTACCCAGTGCCGCTCCTGAGAGCCGACGCTGGATTTGAACTGCCAAGCCCGCAGGCTGCAGTTCCGCACTCAACCACTTACGCCACCAGGGTTCAGCCCCATCACATGGTTTCTTGGCTTTACTTCTGTGATCCAGGAAGCCTGCCTGCCTGGTGTTCAGTCTCACAGTCCTACAGTCTCGCCATTGCTCCTCTGGCTCCCACGTCTCTGGGCCATAGTCTCTGGTGCTCTGGGCACTTCCGGCAGAGATCTGGAACCTGTCCTTCGGATGCTCCCAGGCCTTCTCTCCCTGCTGCTATTCAAAGAGAGCACCCTATAGTAATGCAAACTGACCTCCCCCTATGTTGCACAGACCCTCTTTACAAAATTCCAGCTAATCATTTGGGGGAATCCTGGTGATGCAGTTACAAATTGGCCTGCTAGCCACAAGGTCAGTGGTTCAAAACCATCAGTCGCGATGGTGCCCAGTGACCAAAAGATATAGCATCCGGGGTCTTAAAGTCTTAAAGATAAACAAGCCGTCCTCTAGCTGAGAAGCAACAAAGCCCACATGGAAGAAACACACCAGCCTGTGGGTCATGAGGTGCTGAAGACATTAGCTATCAGGTATCAAAGAACAAAAAAATTCATGTCATTGTGAATGAGGGCGAGTGTATTGTGGGGACCCAAAGTCCATTTGTAGGTAACTGGACATGCCCTTACAAAAGGACCATCGGGAGAAGACAAGTCAGTCAAGCTGCAGTATAGCACTGATGATACATACAATTTCCTGTAGTTTAATGCTTCCTCCTCCCCACTATCATAATCCCATTTCTACTTTACAAATCTGGCTAGACCAGAGGATGTACACTGGTACAGATAAGAGCTGAAGCACAGGGAATCCAAGATAAACCCCTCAGGACCAATAATGAGAGTAGCAGTACCGGAAGAAGAAGGGGAAAGTGGGGCGAAAGGGGGAGCCAATCACAATATATACCTATAACCTCCTCCCCATTGGACAGACAACAGAAAAGTGGGTAAAGGAGATGTCAAATAGTGTAAGACATGACAAAATTATAATAATTTATAAATGATCAAGGGTTTGTAAGAGAGGGGGGCGGGGAAGGAGGGGAAAATGGGGAGCTGATATCAAGGGCTCAAGTAGAAAGAAAATGTTTTGAGAATGATGATGGCAACAAATGTACAAATGTGCTTGACACAATGGATGGATGGATTGTGATAAGAGTTGTATGCGTCCCCAATAAAATTCTATATATATATATATATATATACATACACACATATATATGTATTTATATTTAGTCAAAAGTAAAGAAATTTCACTCTACCATAGCCAGGGGCCGACATAGAACAAGCAACATCCAGAGTGCAATTGAGAAGTGGCGCTGCCTAGACTGCTCTGACTTACTTTGGGTGGGACCTCAGAGTCGGTGGCACAGCCTGCGGGGTGAAAGAGAGGAGGACCACCCTCCATCGACAAGGCAGCTGCCACGGTGAGCGCCAACACTGCTGCGGATGTCAGGATGGCAGCAGCCCCTGGTCGTGTTTTGTGTGTAGATTTACGGAGTCGGAACCCACTGAAAGGCACTTACCAACAGACGTTACTCCGAGTGACTGGTGAGTTCGACCTGCCCACCTTCCAGTTACCGGCTGAGCATCCAATTCCTGTGCCATCAGCCTCTCCCGCCCAACCCCGGCCTGGATCCAGGCAGTGTTCACCTCTAAGCCTCATATCAACACAGAAAAGTCCCCTCGTCTCCGGGCCTGCTCCCACAAAGAATCCACAATCCATGGCCTGCCGTGGCCCACAGGGCCGCCCAGCTCCCCGCACCCTCCTCCTGGGTGGGCTGGTTCTCTCTCCTTCTCTCCCCTCTCTTCCGCCCTGCCACTCCACTCTCAGCCTCTGCCACCCTCAGCCTCTCCCGCAGCCAAAGGTTGCCTTCCCAGACTCCTCCCCAAGGTGAGCACTCTTTAAGCCACTGAAGAGAATGTTCCAGCAGCAGCCTCTGTCCTCTGCATCCAGAGGGGGTGGTTTTCTGGGGCACAGGCTCTCCGAGCTCGTCCAGGAGTTGCTGAGCTGAAAGGCAAGGGGTCTCAGAGTCACCCGGAGGCTGCCTTCCTTATGGGAGGGCTCCAGTGCTAGAAGATTCAAGTGGATGGCCAGGGAGCATGAAGGAGCCCATAGGAAGCCGATTGGCACATACCCGCGATTGTGAGCAAGAGGCAAGACCACGCAATGTCCGGCGCCTGCTGTACGCCTCTAGTGAGAAGCACTCAGCAACAGCTTGCTCTGTGGAGGTGAAAAGTTGCTGATTCAAACTTCCCCAGAGGCATCGGGCAGGAAAGACTTGGAAAAGTGTTGCTGAAAGGTCTTGTCAACTCTATGGACTAGTTCTGCTCTACACACATGGGGACTCCAGGCCTTAGAATTGACTGATGGCAACGATGTATCCAACTGCCTGTCTATCTTTATCTATCTACCTATCAAAATGGTTCAGATCACGGGGATGACTCAGTGCCCAGCAGCGTTTCATTCCACTGTGTGTGCGGTCACGGTGAGTCGGAGGCTGACTGGCGACTGCTGACAATCACAGTGGTATGCATGACTGTTTTCACTGGGTACAGGAGTCATCTGACCAGGAGCTATGTGAGAGGACTGATGATGCTCATGGCATCAATTCTGGTTCACGGGTTCAGTGCCCAACAAAGGGTTGTGGAGAATGACAAGGGACTATCTGTGGGACTATCTCTGGCCAGCATCCCTGCCAAGTTCTCAGTGGCTGCCTTTCACTAATTCACTTCCCATTTCCCTCCTCCAGTGGTGACGGTCCTCCCCTACCTTCGAGCTGCCTCTCTCCCCTACCCCCCACCCTCCCACCTACGTCCAGGTTCACTTCCATGTCACCCAAGGAAACTTGTGAGGTTTCTCCAGAACTGGAGAGGTTTCGGAGCGGCAGCAAAGAGGCACTGTGCCACCTTGTGGCTTTATCTGGAAAGTTCACCTTTATCCAGCATGCAGGCCAGAATGAACCTGGGTGGATCATCTTGTTGGCTTCCTTATAGCTGGGGTGGAAGAGACCACGCTCAGCAGGGAGCAGAACTCGAAGGAACCTAGTTCAAGGCCCCGGCTAGTTAGCTGCTGCTGAGTCGCTTCTGACTCTAAGTCGACTCTGCTGTATGTCAGAGTAAATAGCTACATTGGGTTTTCAAAGTTGTGACCTTTCAAAGACGATGGGCGGTCTCCCATGGTGCCTCTACCTGAGCTCAACTGCCCATCTTTTAGCTAGTCGTCCCGAGTTTAACTGTATGCACCACCTGTCACCTCCCTCATTTGCATGAGTCATCATAGCTGACTTTGCTGGCCCTCCACCTTGTCTGGGTTGGGCATGGACACAGCCCTGGTGTCCTGGGGCTGCTATGACAGACAGACCACAGGGGGATGGCTCTGGAAAACAGACATTTATCTTTTCACCTTACGAAATCGGGGCTTTGACTCCGTGTCTCCCTCAACTTTTATAGTCAGGGTTTCCTGCCTCCATGTTGATCCTCCCATAGCATAGATCTAATCCTATCTCCTTTTTTAAAAATCATTTTATTGGGGGCTTGTGCATCACTTATCACAATACATACATACAAATACTATGCCAAGCCCCTTCGCCTGCCTGCTGTTGTCATCATTCTCTGAATCTCTGCTTTTCAACTTGAGTCCTTGATGTCAGCTTCTCATCCCTCCCCCTCCCTGCTCCCCGCTGCCCTACTACCTCGCATTACTTTATAAGTTATTATTTTGTCATATCTCATGTTGCCCGATGTCTCCCCTTGCCCACTCCTCTGATGACTGTCCTCCTGATAGGAGGTTATGTGTAGGTCCCTGTGATTGGCTCCCCCTCTCTACCCCAACTTTCCTGCACCCATCTGGTAACTCCTCTCTCACTACTGGTGCTGAGGGGATCGTCTGCCCTGGGTTCCCCGAATTTCCAATTCCCATCTGTACCAGTGTACCCCTTCCGGTCCAGTTGGATTTGTAGAGAAGAATTGGGATCATGATAGTTGGGAGGAGGAAGGCTTGTGATTAGGTTTAGGATGCACCGTGGAAATATCTACACTATATATTGCTCCCAATTAGATGCCATTGAGTTCATTCCAACTCCAGGAACTACCCAAGGTGTAAAGACTAGGGGATCTGTGACGGTTAGTTAAGCTTGTACGTCAACTTGTCTGGGCCTCAATTCTCAGTGGTCTGGCTGTTACGATGTAATGAAATGATGGCACTCTCTCCCATGAAGAGATCTACTATAATGTCATTACTTCTGTGAGCAGATCAATTGAGCAATGAGTTTCCTCTGTGGTATAACCTGCTCCCAATATATAGATATGCTCTGAAAAAGCGTGTTTGCTTGCTTTTGGGGGGATGTGGCGCTTGCATCCGGCTTATCATCTGACCTCAGGTGCTTTGGTCCTGAGCCAGGGGTCTACTGTTTTGCCTGCTAGTTGTGGGAGTCATCAGGAGCCTGTCATCTGACTGGCTAGTCTTGGGTTCATCAGTCCCTAAAGCTATATGAGTCAGGAGAAGCACCCCAGCTAATGTCTCACAACAGACTTGGAATTTGTCCGTCTTTACCATAGTGAGCCACTTATCTCTCTGACTCTGTAGTGAGTAATCAAGCGCTGAGCAGTCGGCCGGTTTGTCATACCACACACAATGGTAGCCTGTGTGTGGCTGTGATGCTGGGAGCGATGTCATGGGTATTCCAATTCCAGCAGGATCACTTGGAGTGAACAGGTTTTAAGAGAGCTTCTAATTAAAACAGACGAGGATGAAGGAATAGGCTGTCTACTTCTGAGGAATTAGACACTGAAAACCTTCTGGGTAGCATCAAAACATTGTCAGATACTGGAAATGTCAAAAATAGAAGCAGAACACTGTCAGAGATGGTGGCAGAAGGGGAGTCCCTCAAGTCAGAAGGCATGTCAAATATGACTGAGCAAGAGCTGCCTTCTCCCTTTAAATGGGGTCAGTCGGAGCCCCTCAGAGTGGTGCGGGAGCCCTGAGAGCTGGAAATGAAAAGAAAGCCCTGTGGCTGACAGGAGGGGAGGCATGGCCTTATTCAACTCAAGCAAGACAGAAGGGCTTTGGCAGCAGCCCGGCAGCTTCCCGTGGATATACATACACTCATCACACAGAGGAGACTTCAGTGGGGTAGAAACCAAGGGGCTCTGAAGCCTGAGCATGCCTGGCAACATAGTTGAAAGAAGGCAATCCTAGTTTCTGAACTTGAGTTGCAACCTGTTGTTTTCCTAATTAATCCCATAATGGTGAGTATTATTTGCTTTTAAAATATTTGGTATTCTTGCCAGCAAAGCTCAGATGCTTGTATGAGTTCTGTATGTCCGATAAATTTGTAACCCAGGCAGAAAGCAGGGTGTCGGGGTGTCGTGGGAGAGATGGTGAATGGCAGAATTAGTAAAGGGGTTGAAGGGTAGAGTAGTGGCTGATCTTCACCTCATAGAAATTGAACTTGGGTAACTGACACATCTACTGATGGTGATTCTTTCTCCTCATGGTAAAGCCAGAGCAGGCCAGATACCACCAGTAGTATCTCATAGTGCTGTCGTTGGTTATGCATCAGGCTGCTAACTGTGAGGGAAGTTGTACAGAACCACCAGCTGCTTTTAAGAAGAAAGAGGAGATTTTCTGCTCCCATAAAGAGTGGCAGTCTAGGAAACCAACAGGGCCAGTTCTACGTTGTCTTACAGCAGCGGTTCTCAACCTGTGGGTCGCGTCCCCTTTGGGGGGTGGAACAACCCTTTCACAGGGCTTGCCTAAGACCATCAGAAAACAAATATTTCTGATGATCTCACCGCTCCTCTATCTGTTTCCAGGTGGGTCCGCCCACATGCAGATATGCTCACATAGGAGTACTTGGCATGAAGACACCATCACGCCAACCCCACCACATGCACCACATACAAATACAGGTGTGTGTGGCAGGGTTGGTGCCATAATGTACTTATGTGGACCAGTCACACGTGTCGAGAGGAGCAACTGTGTAGAGAGCAGCTGCTGTGTTGAAAGCGGCTACTCTGTTAAAAGCAGCCACTGCTTTAAAAGCAACAGTCTTAGAGGTAAAATCACACTTCATGAATTATAATTACTGGGAAAATATAATATCACATACTGTAGAATCATCAACTATTAAAAAAAATCTACCACGCGAACTTAATCTGGACTAAGCTGATCGGTCTTTTAATATTCAACTGTGGCTGATGTGAATACTGCCCCCTGTGATAGTAACAGGCACGTAAAAAGACCTATCACAGAGAATGGTAAATCTTAAGAAAATAAGCTGTATTGACTGAATGATGCCATGCATCATCTTTTGCATTATCAAATCTATTGTTATATATTATTTTCATTAGTAAACTATCCCATGACAATGGATCATGTAGAGTAGAATGAACATTAAGAAATTATAGTGAGGATTTTTTGTTTGTTTGTTTGTTTTGCTTTTTGGGGGGGAATCACTGCCCTCAGGTGGTGGGAGTAGGAGGCCCAGCCTTTGCTCCTGTGGAGCTAGAATTGAACCTCCGTCCCAGTGGGCCACAGTCCGGCACACAACCACTACACCACCGGGGCTCAGCCCAAGTGAGGATTTTTTACAGTGTGGTTTTACCTCAATAATGACAGGAGGAATTGAGAAAACACTATGTGTTATTTATTGTGAAGTTCTATCAGCCCAGTCGATGAAGTTGAACAAACTAAAATGCCATTTAGATAGCAAGCATCCGAGCTTTGCTGGCAAGAAAACCAACTATTATAAAAGTAAAGGTGATGGACGCAAGAAAGCCAGACTTGATATTGGTGGCAAGTACCACAAACAAAATGTAGCAGCCACTGAAGCTGCATATTCGGTGGCACTCAGAATCAGCAGAGCTATGAAATTTCACACCATTGCTGAGGATTTATTGCTGCCCGTGGCCAAAAACATTGTTCGAGTTTTACTTGGAGACAAATTTGTGACAAAATTGAGTGCAATTTCCTTATCTAATGACACTGTCTGCAGAATGACATGTCTATTTTTTAGTAGACATGTAGATTTTTTTTAATCAATGACATGTCTGCTGATATTCTTGATCAGGTAATGCAAGAAATTAAATTGGCTCCACTTTTAATATTTAGCATTCAGTTTGATGAATATTATTATTATTAATAATTATTTTCATAAACCATCCCATGACAATGGATCATGTAGAGTAGAATGAACATTAAGAAAATATAGTGAAAAAAAAAGAAAGAAAATATAGTGAATGAACATTAAGAAAATATAGTGAGGATTTATTGTTTGTTTGTTTGTTTTGTTTTGGGGGGGCATCACTGCCCTCTGGTGGTAGGAGTAGGAGGCCCAGCTGTTGCTCCTGTGGAGCTAGAATTGAACCTCCATCCCAGTGGGCCGCAGTCCGGCGCACAACCGGACACTGTCTAACGACACTATCTGCAGAAGACTCAATGACATGTCTGCTGATATTCTTGATCAGGTAATGTAAGAAGTTAAATTGGCTCCACTTTTAATATTTAGCATTCAGCTTGATGAATCTACAGTTGTTATAAACTGTACACAGTTACTGGTTTATGTGGGGCATTTTAATGATGGTGACTTTTAAGATGAGTTTCTTTTTTTTTTTTTGCAAACCTCTTGAAATGACAACTACTTCACATGATGTATTTGACACAGTTGGTTCATTTCCGAAAGGGCAGAAGATCTCTTGGGGAAAAGTGTGTGGTGTTTGCCCGGATGGTGCTCCAGCCTTCCTAGGATGTGGATCTGGCTTTCAATGTTTGGCATTTAATGAGCCAGCAAAAGTGATGGCATCTCCTTGTATGATTCATGGGCAAATATTAGCAACCAAGATGCTGCCACAGGAATTACAAGAACTAATAAAAGCATCATAAGCTCTGTCAATGTTGTAAAGGCAAGCACTTTAAATAGCCGACTGCTTTCACAACTGTGCAACGAGTTGGATGTGCCAAATAATGCTCTGCTATTTCACAATGAAGTGAGAGGGCTGTCCAGAGGAAAAGTCTTAAGTGTGTTTTTGAGCTTCATGATGAACTCAAAACTTTTCTAAATCAGAAAACAAGGCCGCAGTTGGAAGTGCTTTTCAGCAATAAAAGGGAACTGCAGAAAATAGCTTACGTGGTTGCCACATTGAATGAGTTAAATTTATCACAGCAAGGACCAAATGCAACATGCCTGTCTGAAAAGATCTCATCATTCAAAACGAAATTTCACTTTGGCAAAAAAAAAAAAAAATTGGATGGAAATAAAATTCATCCCTGCTGGTCAGCTCCCCGGTGCTCCTGCCCACCAGGACCTGGAGTCAGTGATGTCCCCACAGCTTCCTGGGCAGCGCCCCATTGACTCCCTCATGGAGCAGGGGCAGGGTGAGGACGTCAGACAGATACTGTTTACATCTTGCTTGGATGCAAGGTGCCCTGGGCCCCCCGAGGTGCCCTGGGCCCTACTCAAGAAAGAGGCCGTGGCACTGGGGTGTGGGAGGAAGTGGGGTGACCGCAGTATTGTGCTCACCCTCCACCCAATTAGCATGTCCTGGCACGCAGCCCCTGTGGTGCCAGTCTGCCAGGTGTTTGGGGTGGCCCTTATCACACACACCTTCACCTAAGTGCTTCTGGACAACAGGTCCGCGCCAAGGTTTCTACAGGGCACCCTGGGGGCCCGAACACAAACCAGCTTGCTTTTCTCACATTGGGTCTGTTCTTTTGATACCAATAAGCCAAGCACCAGGCCAAAAAAGAAAATTCATATGTTGCCTGCTTTCCTTGAGGAACATGACATTGAACCAGACAAAAGGATTACAATGATAATTTCTGTGAAAGAACACTTGCACAAGCTTGCAGGTAAGATTTCATCATACTTTCCAAACCTACCTGACATCCCTTTTGTACTCACCAGAAGCCCGTTCACAGTCACGGTTGAAGATATTCCTGAGACAGCACAAGAGGAGTTCATTGGACATGCAGCAAGAACTGATTTCTCTACAATGCCAGTGACAAAATTCTGAATCAAGTGTTTGCAGTCACATGCTGTTCTGTCTGAGTCTGTCGTGTCCCTTCTTCTTCCATTTCCAACAACATATCTTTGTGAAACAGGGTTTTCCAGCTTGTTGGTTTTCGAGTCTAAATACAGTAGACTTGTTGTGGAAGATGATCTTTGTTGTGCTCTTGCAAAGACTGCCCCGAGAATTTCTGACCTGGTGAGAAAGAAGCTAACGCAACCTTGGCACTGAGGTTGGCTTTTTACTCAGACTGTTGCAAAATGTGGCAATGTAGTTTACGGTTATAGTAAGATTATTACCCATGCTCCACCCTGCTTCAAGACAAAATTTCATCTACTTGTAATTAGAAATAAATATTTCACAATATATAACTATATATTGCCTTTGTGATTAATCATTATGCTTTAACTATCTTCAATTTGTAACCATGAAAATGCAACTTGCATAGCAGATGTTTAAATTACTATTCATAACAGTAGCAAAATCACAATGATGAAGTAGCAGTGAAAATAATTTTATGGTTGGGGTCAACACGACATGAAGAACTGTATTAAAGGGTTGCAGCATTAGGAAGCTTGAGAATTCCTGTCCTAGAGGGTCACTAAAAGTTGGCCTTCTCTCTGAACACTGAGTTTGGTTTTGGTATTTACCTTCTTGAATTAGAGAGGATCCAACTTTTTGGAGTTAAAATATTAATGTGAGTGCTAAATGTTAATATTATTTAGCAAGCTAAATGGTGCATGGATATGTTGACTCCACAACAAATGTCATTAAAAACTACAACGAATTTGCATTCACTTTGCAGCATGCTTCCTAATAGCTGTGGAAAACTAGCTTCTTTATAGCAATAAAAGAAGCTGACATTACTTGAAGCTTCCTAACATATATCTTTAGATGTTTCTGGGTGCTATCATAATCTTTTAAGATTGTGAATAATGCAGTATTTTGACATAACTACAGACCATAGCAGACATCTCCACTCCCTGTCCGATGAGAGCCACCAAGATTTAAAGGATGTTAACATTTGACATCAGATTTCTTTCTTTAAAAAAGAAAATCCTTGTGTTAGTCCAGGTTGACTAGAGAAACAAAGTCATAGGCAGTCATATGTGTATAAGAAAGAGCTTTATATCAAAGAGTAATTGTATATTAGGAAAACATCAAGTCCCTATGTCCAATACCAACTTAAAATTCCTCTTCAGACTCACACAACACATGCAATGATACTGAATGCGGAAGACTGCAAGCCAGTGGGTAGAAAGTTTTGTGGATTCAGGGGTGATAAAAGCATCTCAGTGCTGACGTGGGTCTCCACACGGCTCCTCCAGCTCAGGGCTCTGGCTCCATCAGTGTAGCTCCATGTGGCTTGTCAGCAGGAATGTCTCCCAGAGAGAGTATGTGTGTCCTGCTTCCAGGGAAGAAGATAGGAGTTCCCTTCATCCCTAGGAGGAGGTCACGCCCACACAGAGGAATGATTGGCCATGACCTGATTGACATGCTAGATTCCACCCCTATAACCTATTTAACAAGTTTACATGAAATTATGTAACTACCACGCTCCTCAATTCCTTGCTTCTCTCCTTTCTCTTTCATTCTCAGAGGTCACCATGACTCAGCAGATTACAAAAACATAGTTTCAATGTTTATTCTCATATGTATCTAGTTTATGAGTATCCACACAATAGAGTATTGTTGTATGTACTTTACATTTTAATATAATTGGAAGCAAACTCTATGCTATGCTCTTATGCTTTATCCCTGTTGGGACATGTCATAAATGACAGATGTTCTCTGTCCAAAGATGTCTACATCTTCGTCTCCTGAAACTGGGAAGATGTATGCTACCTTTAGTAGCAAAGGGCATTAAAATTACTATCCCACTAGCTTTAAAAGAGGGAGATTAGCCTGGATTATCCAGGTGGACTCAATATAATTATGCAGTAGCTAATGTGCTGTTAACTTACCACAACTCCTACTGACCACATGTGACAGATCAGAACTGCTCCACAGGGTTTTCTTGGCTGTGATCTTTACAGGAGTAGATTAACAGGCCTTTCTCCAAGCTGGCTGGGTTCAAGGTGCCTGCCTTTCAGTTAACAGCCAAGTGTCTGTGTCACCAGGACTCCATGAAAGAATCATGAATGGAAGTCGAAGTTGGTGGGTCTTGGGTGGTTGTGGGCGGCCATGGCCTTGACCTGCAGGTGGCCCTGCTCTGCATCAACACCACTATGGTACTGCATGAGGAACACTTCCTCAAGGACATTGGCTGGGGAACAGACCAGGGAATTGGCGAATTTGGAGAGGAGCCAGGAATTAAATCCCAGCTAATGAACCTTATTCGATCTGTGAGAACCATGATGAGGGTGCCACGGATAATAGTAAACTCCATTGTCATAGTGTTACTTTTATTGTTCGGGTGAAGTCCAATAAGAGATGAACATGCAGAGGAAGAGATGGCAGCAGGAGTTACTGCTTCAGTCATTATTGTAAAACAGATGATCCACGCTGGCCAACATTGCACTCGACAAAAATATAAAGCTGACCATAAAGCAAGAGTTCTTAAAAAAAAAAAAAAAAGGAATCATGAGTGTCTTCACAGGAGAAAGAAAGAGGCAGGAGGGTGGGACCAGGGTGCCATGATGGACTCTAACAGGCACCATTGCTTTTGAAGAGCGAATGGAGCCACGAGCCAAGGAGTGACCAAGGAGTGAGCCAAGGCAGCCTCAAAGAGTTGAAGAAGGTAAAATGACAGTCTCTCTGCTATTGTTGCTGTGAATGGTTCTGTCAATCCTGGCTCACAGTGACCCTACAGGACAGAACAGAACTTCTGCCCTGAGAGGTTTCCTACGCTGTGACACTCACAGAAGCAAATCTCCAGCTCGTTCTCTCAGAGAGCAATGGACGGGTTTGAACTGCCAACCTTTCCGTTAGCAGTCTATTGTCTCACTATTGCCCCCAAGAGACCTGGCTTCTCTAATACTGCTCACTGCCACTGAGTCATTCTGACTCAGAGTGGCCCCTTGTCAGTCCCGTGGCTCGAACAATCTATAGGAGAAAGCCCAGTCTTTTTCCATTGGTGCCGCTAGTGGTTTTGAACAGCCGACTATGTGTGTTGCCGCTCAACTCTTCACCCCTACATCATGAGGGCTTCTGATTCTCTAACACACCTCCCTAGAAGAATGGAGTCCTTCCAACACCTTCATTTCAGCCCAGGAAAATCTACCTTAGGCTTCCAACCTTCTAGAGCCTTAGAATTTTAAGACAATAAGTGATTGTTATCTTAAGTAAATTAGTGGTAACATTATATCAACCATAGGAAAGTAATATAGTATATGTTGAGGACAAATTTGATCTGGGGAAATGGCATGGGGGGACATGCCTCATCTCATTGGACACAGAAAGGGAAAGGAGGATCCAGTGCACATCAGTCCAGTGCAGATTTCTATGAGACAGAAATCAGACAAAGTCCTATCCTCCAACCTTCTTTACCTTATTCTGGTAGCAGACACACTCCCACAGTTCTCTACTTCTCTTCTGGGTTTGATCATCTGTTACAATGGCTACACAGAACTCATAGACAATACAATACTCGTGATTATGGAGTTTACTAGGAAATCAGGCTACAACTCAGGATCAGAAATGTTAAGGATACAGTTCTTCTGTTTGTAATGTGTTCTGGGCCATGCCAGCAAACACACCTCTTTACCTTCTTTACACCTCTTACCTTCTCGGTTACTTATCCACTGAGCCTCTATTTTAAAGCTCTTTCACCACTTAAGCACTTTAAGCACTGTTTAAAGAGTACCCCCACCCCTCTTGCCAACCTTCTGCCCCAAAGTACTCAGTTTTACTTATTCCATAGGCTAGGAAGCCTAATGCTTAATTCCATAGCCTGGGTGCTGCGGCGTCCGATGTCTTTTCTGTTGCCACTACTTCTCCAAGGATTTCAGATGGGCTTCACTCCTGGCTCTTCTTTCTTGATAGTCAGGAAGTTCTGTCTTCCTACATTTGAGATGGCTCCTTTATACCTGCAAAATGGAAAACCAGTCCAATCACCAATTAGTGTCCCATAAACGGCACCTTATTTGCTTGCATGCCCCCCCCCCCCAGTCATTTGGTGGGAGTTACAAAGATTATGGCTAGAAGAGCCATATCAGGCCATTACTCTTCACCAGAAGCTCCCAGGAAAAAATAGTAAAAGGTGAAAGCCCCTGTTAATGAGATAACTTTGTCCAATTAAATGGAATGACGGATTTTTTAAAATAGTACTGTTGAGGCTGAGCCCCGGTGGCGTAGTGGTTGTGCGCAGGACTGCGGCCCACTGGGATGGAGGTTCAATTCCAGCAGTGGGGCTGGGCCTCCTACTCCCACCACCGAGAGCAGTGACACCCCCCCCAACATAAAAAAATAATAATAATAAAATAAAATAGTACTGTTAATTGATTTTCAGTCTTTATGCCAGAGGTCTAAGTAACTCATAATGGGACATTGGAGAAAGTGTGCTGCGTCC
>PVJH01036225.1:0-18884 GCA_004026705.1 Nesogale talazaci | reverse complement strand
CCCCCCCCCCCCCCCCCGCTCCTTTTTAGATTCTGCAACACTGTCCGCCCGGCCTGCGGGGACTGCGGAGGACATAATGTAAAAGATCTTGGGTATTTTAGGATTTGAAGTGCAATAAAAGGAAATTACTGACACACTGAATCGCCATTTAATGGGAGATGGTGATATCGATCTGGTAATGTTTCCTGCGGTCCTAGTTGTAATAACTGTATAATATCCTACACTTTATCAAAATAATTTAAAAAACCGGCAAATGAAGTTGTTATGGAGCCTCTGAGTAAAATGAAATGAAGTCAGGGGTCCTCGAAGATGTCCAGGTAAGGACAGGAAAGCCTGTTGTCGGAATTGGAGGGAGACCCCCCCCAGCGCCGTGGCCGGAATACATCTCGGAGGATTGCATTCACCTCTTTAGGGGACTTTGTGCTCCTTGAACCTGCAGAGAATAAAAATGATGCCCTCATCCCCTGCTCTACTTTAACAGCTATGGTTCTTCTGAGCTGATGCCAGTTCGAATGTGAAGTTACCTGACTTGTAGACGATGATTATGTTTATTAGAACATTTCTCATATAATAACTGACTTTTATGAGGGGTCCGTTATGCAAGCTTAGTGCATAGCTCAACACATGGGTTTTTACAGTCTGTAATGAAATGTCTGCTCTTACCAAAAATTTAATGAAAATTATGATGATATTTCTTGGCTTCCTTATTAAAAAGTCAGTTCTCAATATTTCTGAAACTTTCATTATCACTTTAATTAGTTTGTGCTCCCATTACCCTTCATAGGCACTAAAGTTCTCGAATGTTCAAATTTCCTTCAGTACTCTTTCTTCATATGTGTCCTCTACCAGATACCCATAGAGAAATGGTTAAGCATTATTAAAATAGGCTTCTCCTTTTTGGGGGAAAAAGCACCATTACTCTTTATTACTAAAATGACACTGTAAAGTCTCCCTTGAGGAACATTTTCTGATAACTTGGATGGTCCCTTGTGTTTGATTTTTGCATTATCAATGAACAAAGAGTTTTTAAAGCAATTACCATACTGCCTACTATAGATAAATTGCAAATGTTGGGTTTAAATTTAGAGTCACCAATTTTTTTTAACATGTTAGAAGACTTAATAAGCTTAAGTGCTTCAGATTTATTTTCTGATGTTACCTTTGCATGTGATTTCTAAATTATGAAGCATTCATATGTAATTGAACTATCTGGGCGCTTCTAGGCAACCTTTGGCCAGGGGTGTACATATGTTTTTAAACCTTTACATATATTTTACAGTGAGCAAAATATTTCATTTTATGTTTTACACTTAGTAAAAGGCTTGTTATTTCGCTATCTTTCTGTGCTTTCTTTACCAGTTTAAGAATAACACTGCAATATGTTGATGCTCTCTGTCATTTTAATGTCTCATTTTGCCCATCCTGTAAATTCAGAGGAAAACAGAGCATGGAATTCTTAACCTTCTCCAGCATTCTGTGCCCTGCTAGTCTACGCCACCCCCACTTCACCCTTTCTGAGCTATTCTTATATGTCTATTCTCTTTGATTGTATTATCTTTAACATAAAAAGCTTTTTGTGGCTGTTGGACAGATTTAGCTCTATATATGACAGAACAGTCACTATGTAAATGAGATTGGTAGTAGACTTTTTTTTCAAGCAGAGATCCGTCTGTTCACATATGTGAGGGTTGCTTTAGTTGTGTTTTGTCAAGTACTTAGTGCAATGTGAGTAAACAGAGCAATAATAACACAGTTACTGGAGTGTGTACCCTGCCCTCCAAACCCTTGGATCTCCACAGTTTTTCTGGTAACTACACTGAGAGCAGTTGCCTCTCCACGGTCTCTGTCTTTCCAGGATGTGAAGTTGGAAAGCTAGACCAGACCCTCACCTCCTTATCTCATGCTGGCTTAAAGCCATACCTCTCTCCAAGACTCCTCTTGTTTCTTTCTCCTTAGCAAACCATCCAATGTTTTGCAGCCAGAGTGTGTTTCCTAAGCCACTTTCAGCATTTAACTGCCTTAACCTATCCAATCCAAATGCCTGAATCTGAATTCCAAAAGCTGCCACCATTGACTTCCATATCCATATTCAATTTTGGTTTCTGTAAATACCAGCAGGCCTTTTTTGCTCATCCCAAGTTCCACTACTAAGTAAACCTTACCTTTCATTGTTACCCTTGTCATCTGTTAGAATCTCACCCCCACTTCTCTGGTCTATGGGAAGCTAGTGCTCATGACACAATGTGAGGCTTAAGTGGTGGCTGGTGTTTTGTTCGTGCCATGGAAAAAATTTCCCGGGCTAACTGGGTCTTTGTTGACCTGGGTGCCTGAATAAATATATGGGGAGCCAGATAAAGATGAATCTGCAGTAAAGCAGCTAAGCCCAGACAGACGGGCCACATATATCAGAGCCTCTGTCCTACTTGGATCATGACTAACTTGTTTGAATCATATACATAGAAATAAAATGCATATTAGTGCATGCCACTGAGGTTGGACTTGTGATGTAGAATTATTACAGCATTAGCCAACAAAGAGAGTCTGATAGAGCAATTATAGTTTGTTATTTGGTAATGTGATTTTCTAGTAGAAATTCCCCTAAGTCACCCACTTCTGTGCCCTTCAAGGTCCACAGATGTGCATCATCCCCATTATAAGACACTCTGACTATTGCCCATGAACCACTGGTAGCTAGTAGCTTGTTCTTCAGTGTGTTCAAATATCCTTCTGCTCCCCACATGGTATGTGCTTACAAAAGTCAGTTGTGCTCAAACCTGCTTAAATTAGTAAAGCCTGAAAAAGATGAAATATAAGTAATGCAGAAACCTTAAAATACATCAGAGCAGTAACACTCAAAATATTTTCCATGTAGAGAAAGCAATGGTCAGAAGACTACCCTTTCAGAGGGAGGAAATTTGAAAGATTTAGAAAAGCAAGACAGTTCCATCCAAGTGCATCCTTTTTAGGTTTCAGGATATATTAAACAGGAAAATGTGCTTGGGTAAAGTTTCAGGGACCAGCAGGCTATTTTCTAGGATGAAGCTAGTTTCTAAGAAATTAGAAACCTGCCAAATTAGACCAGTGAGATAACTGTAACATTGAGAAGGTGGGCATAAGCAAAAGTGGAGAAGAAAGGTGATGGTGTCTAGCTATAAAATATATATACCATCTGGGGTCTTAAAGGTTTGAAGGTAGACATGTGGCCATCTAGCTCTGAAGCACCAAAGCCCACAAAGAAGAAGCACACCAGCCTGTGTAACCACAAGAGGACAAAGGGATAAGTTATCAGGCATCAAAGACCCAAAATTCATCTCATTGTGTTCCCACCTTCCTGATATGATTGCTGAAGACAAATGTGTGCATAAGTAAATGTGGTGAAGAAAGCTGATGGTGCCCAGCTATCAAAAGATATAGCATCTTTGGTCTTGAAGGGTTGAAGGTAAACAAGCAGCCATCTAGTTCAGAAGCAACAAAACCCACAGGAAAGAAGCACACCAGCCTGTGTGATAACAAGATGTTAAGGGAATCAGGTATCCAGCATCAAAGAACTAAAAGACATATCTTTGTAAATAAAGGAAAGTACAGGTTGGGGACCCAAAGTCCATGTGTAGGTATTGTGACATCCCCTTATAGAAGGACTGCAGGGAAGAGATGTCAGTCAGGGTGCAGTGTAGCAATGATGAAACATACAACTTTCCTCTAGTTCTTCCATGCGTCCTCCTTAACACTATTATGATCCCAATTCTACCTGAAAAATTTGGCTAGACCAGAAGATGTTCATTGGTATAGATAGGAACTGGAAACACAAGGAATCCAGAACAGATAATCCTTTCAGGACTAATAGTGAGAGTGGCGATACTGGGAGGGTGGAGGGAAGGTGGGGTAGAAAGGGGGAAACAATTGTAAGATTCTACATATAACCTCCTCCCTGGGGTATGGAAAACAGGGAAGTGGGTGAAGGGAGACATGGTGCAGTGTAAGATATGACAGAATAATAATAATTTATAAATTATCAAGGGTTCACGAGGGAGGAGACTGCAGGGAGGGAGGGGTAAAATGTGGAACTGATACAAAGGACATAAGTACAAAGCAAATGTTTTGAGAATGATGAGGGCAACAAATGCACAAACGTGTTTGACATGCAATGGATGGATGTATTGTTTGTGATAAGAGTTGTATGACCCCCCCCCCATTAAAATGATTTTTTTAGAAAGAAAATGTTGCTTTTCAAATGTGTTTACATTATTGTTTTATTTTAAAGAATGCCTTGCTAGAAATCGTGAAAACTTACAGCTCAAAGGTAGCATTGTTAACTCCCATGTCAGAGATACAGGTTCAATTCCTGGTCAATGAATGCATTGATGTTCATCCAGTCTTGAGTCGTGCCGCATACCATTGTGCGCTACCTTACATGAACTTGTCCTGACTGTGGGCTGACTCACTGGCAGCTAACAATAACTGGAAATCATAGGCAAAGAAGGAAGTTTACGCAGAGAGCGCTGGAACTGAAACCAGCTGAAACATATAGACTAAGGGATGGGTGAATTTCTCTCTGAGTGTTAAATGTTAAAATGTTCAATTTGCATGTTAAATTGCAGGATTAAGGCACATTTTTTTTACCACTTTCTTTTGTATATCTCATTGGTGTTTTGCTTCTTTTTAAACCCTCCGTCTTGTGTTTGGAGTGAATGTTTATAGAAGCAATTGGGTTTTCATTCAACAATCCATACCTGATTTGATTTTTGACATTGACTACCAATCCCACAAGCTACCAGTACTCCCCGCTGATGTCTACCACTTCCATTCATCCTTCTTTTCCACGGATCCTTGCCTCTGAGTTTCCTCATTTGGAAAATGCTGCCCCTTTCATTATGTATGGCTGCTTATTTTAAGGAGCTTGTACTTCCCAATCATTATTGTTCGCTTTCCAGGCCTGCCTTGGCAGGAAGTTGAATCATGGCAGTGAGCTGACTTCTAGGGCCATAGTTTCAAGGGGCCCAGAACGCTTTGTCTGCCCTCTAAATCTGTTCTTTTGTAAATTCAATCATCTTTTTGATTAATGGACCATATATTGATTGAGAGATCAGTTCTTTTGATAATCTCCCTGGAGAGCTTACTCTCTACAGAAAGTCGTAGGATCGTCATAGAGAGTTCTGACTGTTGGCGTAAACATTTCTTGCATTTCTGTTTTGTTGTAATAGGTTTCATGGGTAGATATATTTGGTTGGCAGTAAGTTTATTTAAGATGCTTATTGGGGCTCTGAACTTCTACTAGTACAATTTTAGGTTTGTATTTTTTTACTGTCACGTCTAGACATTTTCTTTGTACTATATACTAATGTGAGCTTCAAAATATAAACCCATATACCTATAAATTAATCTATATTTATATAATATTAGGGAAAGAATCGAGCTTATTGGCATCAAGTCAATGCCACCTCACCTTGTGGGACTGAGTAGAATTGCCCCTGTTGCTTTCTGATACTGTAACTCTTTATGGGAGTAAAAAGTCTTGTCTTTTTCCCTTAGAGCTGCTGCTGGTTTTGAACTGCAGACGTATGGTTGGCAACCACTCATAAATATATATGTAAAAATGCATGTACATATGTATCTATATTCATATAAACCAAACCTCAGGGTCATTGAGCCATCTCATTTATACATATAAGCATCTGTCAAAATAAACAAAAGAATAGGAACAAGTTTTGATTCAACTGCTTAGTTCGAATTCTATTGGCACATTGTTAATCTGCAACATGCAATGATTCATGGTAGGTGCCCATACCAATTAGAAAAGATATGAAACTAGACTGAGTGACATTTCTCTCAAGGAGACTAGTGTATCGAAGGAGACAGTCTGTGCTGATTGAGTGGACCCCGTTTGCTCCCACTTATCAGCACTGTTGGTGACTTCTCATCCTCTGGTGAAGAGCTCTGTTAGAGTGTAAGGACCGCAGAACTGCCCAAAGAAGCAAACATGAAAACAAGAGCTCTTAAGTAGGAAATACCGCCCCCCCCCCCCACCGTGGATGAAATCCTAGTGTAAGGAGTATAAAATCGGTCAAGAAAATCACACTCTATTACCTTTCACTTAAAGTCTTATAAGCTTTGCATCCTATATATAGGATGATGAACTTCTGACTGCCCTATAGTTGATGTCTACCCATCATCACCTTACAGGACTGTGGTGGACTACTATTGCAACTTTCTGACACTACCATTTTGCTGAAGTCAAAATTTCAGTCATTCTCCCTCAGAGAAGTTAGTGGTTTTGAACTTCGGACCTTTTAGATTGCAGCCCAATGCATGATTACAGCATCACTCCTCATGGTGGCAGAAAAAAGTGTTGGTATTGTCACTTTGAACTGGTGGTGACACCATGAGTGTTAGAGTAGAGCTGTGCTTCACAGGGTTTTCAAGAGTGGATTTTTCATAAACAAACCAGCTGACCTTTCCCCATATGTTCCTATAGTGCAGTGGTTCTCAATCTTCCTAATGCCTCAACCCTTTCATACAGGTCCTCATGTTGTGGTGACCCCCAACCATGCAATGATTTTTGTTGCTACTTCATAACTGTTATTTTGCTACTTTTGTGAATTGTCATATAAATATCTGATAGGTAGGATGCATTTTCATTATTGCAAATTGAACATAATGAAAGCATAGTGATTGATCACAAAATAATATGTAGTTATACATTGTGAAATATTTATTTCTAATTACAAATGAATGAAATTTTGTCTTGAAACATGGTGTCACATAGGAAACCTTCTTCACACCACATACTGTATGTGGGTGTATCTGCATTTTGTGGCCCACCTGGAGACAGATAGAGGAGCTGTGTCTCTGTTCCTAAGGCCATCAGAAATATGTGTTTTCTGATGGTCTTAGGCAACCCCCATGAAAGGGAAGTTCGACCTCCAAAGGGGTCTCCACCCACAGATTGAGAACCACTGCTATAGGTGATCTTTAACTGTTAACCTTTCAGACCTCAGCTGAATGTGCTAGTTATATTTAAACAATCATCAGGGCCACCTTCCTCCATGGCATAAACCTCCTTAGTGTGGACTCAACCTCTCCCTCCACTGACTGATGCTGAAGCTGCTGCTGTCTCTTCCAGAAAGCATGAGTGCGGGTCAATTTGAAGATAAAACTTTAAGGTATTGAGCATGTGCCATGTGTCAGGAGGAAGTAGACCGTCACAGAGTGCATGTTGACAAAGAGAGGGTTCTGGAAGGAACCAGAACTAAGCACTTGACACTTGGGCCACCTAGGATCTGGTTGGCAGGTCTTGCTAGGACTGATGTCACAGGGTTGCCAGGGGGATGGCATCAAAGGTATGATGAGCAAGAGAGATCTTATTTTCTCCCTCATAAATGAGAAGGGGTTCACCCCCAAAGAATGCTAGACTCGCCTTAGAAGGAGCCACTAATCTTGTAGTTCTGAGTGGTTTAATATACCTCATACAGATAGTTTTTCTATATATTATTACTTTATTCGGGCCATTCATATTTTGCTCCTGGATTATGGTAATACTCTTCAAAAATGTCTTCCTGCTTCTAGTGGGGTCTATAAGGCATTGATGTAAGATTGACCTTTCTAATTTACAAATATAATCATGCTATTCTTTCCCTGAGAACATCTCAGAGGTTCTCATAATTAATTCTGTGATTGAATGAGATCTCTACAGCTCAGTCCCCAAGGCTATTTATGTTCGAGTCTTGGTGTTTCTCTTCCAGTTCCATCTCTGTTCAGGCATACCCCCATCCCAATCTTCACACTCTTTTGATCTAACCATATCAGGTTACATGGAATTTCTGGAAAAGGTTTAATCCCGTGTGCCTTTAGACAACTTGCCTTTCTTTTTCCTAGTTCATTTACTTGTTCCTGAACTCTTAAGACTTTTTTTAAAAAGTATTTGCTGTTTGACTTAATAAACTCCACTTCTAAGAATCTGTTTTAATGAATTGTTTATGTATATACAAATATATCTGTAGCTACTTATATAATAGTAAAAAATCCTTGTGTTTGAGAGAGCTTAGACCTTCACTTGTTTGCCACTTTGAATGGAATAGGAATGTTAAAACGCAGCTGGAGAACATACAGTATTATAATGAAAAGTACAAAGAGCTGGAGTTGGGAAACCCTAATGGAGGAATGTATTCAGCACATCTCAAACTGTACAAAGAAAGAAAGACAATTTCACACCTTGGGTTGCCATATTAAGGGCTCTACAGGCACAATATTGAATGATGCAGCAGGCATCAAAGGGAGATGGAAGGAATATACTGCATCACTGGACCAAAATGAATTAGTTTACACACAACAATTTCAACAAGTAGAATTGTATCAAAAACAATGAAACTGAAGGAAGGAGTCCACTGAAGGCACCGGTGAAAAACAAGTTTCCAGGAATTGAAGGAATACCAATCAAAATATTTCAATAAGCTTTTGCAGGACTGGAAAAACTGAGTAGTCCATGCTAAACAATTTGGGTATGGCTACCTGATCAGTTGATGGGAAGAGACAGATATTTGTATTCCTTCCAAAGGAAGGGGACTTCAAATTAGGTGGAAATTATCAAACAATGTTCCCAATATCACATGCAAATACACTTTTGCTGAAAATCATGTAAAAGCTTTTACAGAAGCACATTGACCTAGAGCTGACAGAAATTCAATCTAGATTCAGAAGAGGGGCATGGAATGAGGGGTAACCTTGTTATACTGACTGTGCTAAGACACTTGACTATATGGATCTTAAGCTAAGTGCAACATTGGGAAGAATGAGAATTCCAGAACACGAAATTATGCTCATGAAAACCTGTGCATGGGCCAAAAGGAAAGGTATGTGTCAGAGCTGTATCCTTTAACCGTGCCCATTCAGACTGGGAAATTGTCTGAGATGCTGGACTATAGGAAGAAAAAAGCCTCCTTGGGATTGGAGGGAGACTCCTGAACAAACTGCTCTGTGCAGATGGCACCGGCTTGCTTGCTTCCAGTGAAGAGGACTCATCATGCTCACTTCTGAGGAGTGCAGCTTTCAGTTTAGATAACAACTCAATCTAAAGAAAATGAAAATTCTCACAAACTCGACCAACAGATAACATCAAGATAAATGGTGAAAAGATCGGAGTTGTCAGGCTTTCATTTGACTTGGATCCACAATCACCTTTCCTGGAAGCAGCAGTCAAGAAATTAAATGTATTCCACAAATCTGTTGCCGTGGATTTCTTTGAAGGGTAGAGAGGAATTTGATTTAAACACATACAATTAAGTTTAAGGATTTACCTGCCTGATAAGCCCTCCATGAATCCCTCTGACAATTTCAGTGCTGCTCTTCAGCTCTAGTGATGCTTTGGGATAAGCTTTTGGGCTGCTTACCTCAAAGTCAGTGGTTCAAATCTACCAGCCACTGTGCTGAAGAAAGATGAAGCTGTTGGCTCCTATGAAGTTTCACAGTATTGGAAATCATATGGGCAGTCCCTCTCTGAGTCAGCATCAAAAGATGGGTGAGTTTTCATTTATTTATTGGTGCATCAGTGACACTTCGTTCAGCTATGATATTCTTGAGTGATTTTTCTTCAGAGCCTACCACAGTGACAATGGTAAGAGTCAGCAACCCAGAAATGAAGCCTCTTCTGGCAGCTACCACCCCCCACCCCCACCCCCCTGCCTTATCATTCACAGGTGCTCCAGGTACCATGCACCACCATTAACCCAGGAGAGCACTAGTATCTAGGAGAATGATGGTGTGTTTGGATAATACCTTTTCTCAATAGTTCAACTGACAAAGGGCACACAATTCAAATGAACAGGGCCGATGGCACTTATTAAAATGTTTACCTCTTCACCTACAGGAAAAGATGTGCCAATCTGTTTCTGTAAAGACTCAGTCTAGGAAACCCCATGCAGTAAAGTCAAATCTGTTCTTCAGGGTTCTTAGGACCCAAACTCAATTCAGAGCATGCAACACACGCACACACATGCATGCCCCAATTATTTACATTCCAAGACCGACCATTTGACCTGTATGAAGTCTGCTCCTGCTGCAAAGCTTACTTCAAATGCCATCAGCTCTGTGGAGGCCTGCTTGCTGTTCCAATCCTGACCTGGAGATTTTAAAATTCTTGACATCAACTTGATGGCAATGATTTCAACTGGACTTATTGTCTCCTGCCTTGGATTTGCTATTTTTGTCTGTCCCTTCTTCTATTACAGGTCTTTAAGAATCCTCAAGAGTAGAAAGCTGTTGTTCAGACTTTGGCCCTTGAGAGTGCCAAAAGGTATATTTGTGGATAGCTGGTGCTCTGTAAGTGATTATGTACTTGTATCACCAATTCTGCTTTAGGAATTTTTCTGAGTTGGACCTTTCCTGATCATGGAATTTAAAATTGAAACCTTTCTTTGCTCTGGAACTTCCTGTTTCCCTGGTCTTGGCTTGTTATTGTTTTTGGCTTGCTTTCTTGTTTTGTTGTTTTATTTACTCTACAGTGATCATATCCATTTACCATGCTGAGCAGTTTACCAATCTCACTATAATCTCCAATAGACTGCAGAGATGAATATCTCTCTGGTTGATTGATGAATTCCCAGAACCTATGACTCTACCTGGCACATAAAATGCATATAGTAAATATTAGTAGAATAAATAGTGATGGATCAATAAGCTCAGTTCCTTTCAGTTCAATAAAAAGGTACTAAATGCTTCCTATTTGCAAAGCACTAAGAAAGGAACACACTAGAGAAAGATGAGGCAGGTTGCTCTGGTAACGACTTTCAGCCTCAGCAACTCTCAGGAACAGTTCTTCTCTATCCTACAGAGTCTCTGTGAGTCAGAATGGATTCACTGGAAGTGGATTTGGGATGATAGGAAACATAGGAAAATCAGAGATGAACAGCCTGGTATCTGGCTCACAGAATCACTTTTTTGTCGCCCATGTGAGAAACTACATGATGCAGCAAGCACTTTGATAAGTACAATGATAAAGATACTGGCAGTGTTCCGTGGAAATCTGGGGAATAGAAGAATTGATTCCCACTAGCTGTACTTCATGGAGGAAGTAAAATATGAACTGAATCTTGAAAGATTGGCAAGATTTATAAAGTCGTGGTGAACATCATTACAGACTGCGAGCATGGCAGGAGTGACAAGAAAAAGTGCGAGATGGCAGAAGGAACTGTGAAGACAGCAAAGAGATAATTTTTCTTGGTTTAGGGCAAGGGGATGGCAAAGGATGGCAGAGGAAAGAATGAGTGTTTATTCCATTTAACCAAAAGATGAGGCAACAATGTAGGTCATGAGTAAGGCTGTGATAAGATGGAAGCACTATTTTAGGGGGAGGAAGAGAAAACACAGAAACTAGTTGAGAATTGACTGAAACTGACAAATGATGAGTTGATGAAATGCTGGTTTTGAAGCCATGGAGTGTGAGAGTGTACAATGGAGAACGATACATTTGAAGGAGACAGTCAGAGATGGCATTAGTAAAACCGCCCTCAGCACTCTACATCTCTGTTTGCAGAACGTAGTTCTTTTATCCCCCTGTTCTCAGACGTGATTTAGAAAATGCAATCTGTGTTCAACACGACAATTTGCTCTGAAAGCAGGTAATCATAGGATGGAAAGGGCCTCAATAACCCCTCCATCTTCTCTTTTTTCCATTGCGTTTACCTGAAATTTGGTCTCTCATTTAACTTGTACAATAGCTCTTTCAAGGTGAGAATGTTCATCTTTGTCCGATAGATGAGAAAAGTAAGGTTATAGATTGAGTGATTTCTCCAGCACCATGTAAGGAGTGAGTTGTGGGTCTGGAGTGTAATGACATCATTTTCTGAGTCCATCTCCAGTGCTAACCCTAGTTCATGGCTCTGTGCAGCGCCCCGCACTTCCAGGCTGATTCTTCAATGATCTGGAGAAACCTTTCTCCATCCTCCTGGTGCCAGCTCTACAGGAGACAGAAGAGATCACATTATGAACCATTTTATTTCCATTAAAGTAAAACCAAACCTCGGATTTATCAGCAACAAACTTTATGCATGAGTTGAGAGGCTTTGAGTTTGTTTTTGTTTTTTTTTTTTACTTGACATGTGGGTTGGTTCATCAGTCAAAATTTTTGACACCAAACTGCCTCCTAGAGAATTAAACGTTAAATCACTTTCTGAAGTATCATAGGAACTGTGACTGTAAGGTAAATCTTGTTCTGTGAGGGCACCATCTCTGTCACACCTCCGAGATTCTCTACTCATGAGTTTTCATGGTTGAGATTTTAGCTAGCCATTCAATGAGGATTAGAAGAGCTAAATCCAGGTCCTTTTGCAGCCTTCACAGTTAAAAGTGGCCTAGTTACTTGAATAGGCTTCTGTTATTACCCTCACTTCAGGAATCTCTCAGGCAGTGGTTCTTAACCTGTAGGTCATGACCCCGTTGGGGGTCAAATGACCCTTTCACAGGGATTTCCAAATTCTAACAGTAGCAAAATTACAGTTATGAAGTAGCAACAAAACTAAATTTAAGTTTGGGGTCACCACCACCTGAGGAACTGTATTATAGGGTTGCGGTATTAGGAAGACAGAGAACCATGGCTTTGAGGTTGTAATTCTCTTCCACCTCCTTGGAATCACATGGCTTTGTGTTCTCTGGATGTATTCATTAAAGATGATAGCTCATATAATGAGAGTCAAAGAGTGTGTCTGATATATCATTCACTCATTTGAGCACTTATTCCTTTATTACACAGGCTGCTTATTGGGCTAATGCACCTTGAGGAATACAAATTAGATACTGTCTTTGCTTTCTATTTGCTTAAATCAGAGGAGGGGGTGATCAGATAGTTACCTCTTTCTTAAGCTTTTACTGATCCACTCACGCAGGTGATATTTTCCTAGTTGTATCTTCAGAGTTCTCGGGACTTGACCACCTACTAAATTTCATCCACTTCTACTCCCTTTCTGTATTTGCACATCTCGGAGTTTCTTGAAAGATTGGAGCAATTCTAATCATCTATATCTTCCTGGTACTAAAACCAGCATCTCCTTTAGAACACGCATGCCACCATGAGTGAGAATTGAAGAGATGAAATTGGATGTCTGATGAAGGCCCCGGGTGAAGGGTGTGCTGTTTGCTCTGACTTTGGAGGGTTGGCATGTACTAACGGAGGGAAGACAGTGCAGGCCGCAGCTGTAGTCTAGTGAATGCATGGTCCCTGGGAGTTACAAAGACTTCTCTATGGGTGGCTTGTGGCACTCATGAGGGAGGAACACAGAAATAATGTTGAAATATTTGCTTGGGGTTGGTGCCGATTTTGCAAACATTTTTGCAGATCATTGTTGGTCTCTCCACTAATTCTAAAGATCCTCTCTCTTAGCTTGTGAGGCAGAGAAAGGTGGGGGCTTTAGATGAGAAGATGAGAGATTTAAAAAACAGAACAAAAAAATCCAAGCCCATTGCCAATGAGAGTCAATTCTGCCTTAGTGACGTGATAAGAAAGAGTGAATCTGCCATCGGATCTCCAAGCTGTAATTGTTTGTAGAAGCAGACTAAGTCTACCTTTTTCTTCAGCAGAGCAGCTGGTGGCTTTGAAGGGCCAACCTTTTGGTTGGCTAAAACATTAGCAGGCAGCGGCTTAACCACCACACTTTCTGTCTCCCATGATGATAAGCCGTCCTTAGTTGCTATGGAGTCGGTTGGCTCATAACAACCCTATGTACATCATAATGAAACGCCACCCGGTCCTGAGCAATTTTCACATTCATGGCCTGAAAAGTTCTTCACCGGACACAGGACTGGGTAGAATTAGGGTGGGAAGGTAGCCAAGGCTCTTGGAATGGGTCCACTCACCCACCCCACTTGAGATCTTGTCTATTGTATTCATTTGTCAGTCTTGGGGCACACTGTATTTGAGCAAACTCCATGCTGTCTCTTTGAGATACGCTTTGCCAAGACTCAGCGCAAGGCAGGCTTTGTTGTTCTTCCCCCGGGCCTCAGAATGCTGGCAGAACCGTCTTGACAAGAAGGCTGAGACAGGCTGATGTCCCCTTGGTTTTCCAGGGTCGAGTGCAGTGCTGGCACATGGAGGGTCCTCTATAAATATCATCTGAGGGGAATGGAACTGCTGAAATACAGCCAGGGATAGTATTACTCACCATGGGGACATCAGAAATAGGAGTTTTCATCCATATTACAGTTAGATGCTCATAGCTCACAGGCTATAGCATTTTCTATTAGGGAAATTATATTAGAGGTATTATTTTCCCGATGCCTTCATGCAGTGGAAATGGAAAGTGAGCAGAAATTGCAGGAGGGCAGCAGAATGGCATCTGATCCATGCTGTCTCCGGGACACCCATTAAACTGTGTTCAGAAAAGTTCAGAAAAGTTGAGATAGTCTGCCGAAGACAGAAGCCTCATATGTTCTATTTTTCATACAGGGGTGAGAGCGTACAGTGCCCAAAAGTTCGCCATATACTTCTTGAGTATTAGTTTCATGTGTGCATCTACGATTAGAAGTGCTGAAAAAATAGTCAGTGTGTTTGCTTTTCCATTTATTCACACACTTGTGTGTATATCCAATTTTTACTCTGCACAAGCTGTTATCTATTAACTTTGCTTTAGACTTTCTACAATAGAAATAAATTGACTATGCTGTGCCAGCTTTGGTGGGTATAAGGATGCAAAAGAGTTAGGACACTGTGTAGGAGTAAGACCCATTACAGATGGTCAAGTCTGGGGTATGTGCTTTTCTCCAGGCCACCTCTTTCTTGCAGCTTGAGCGCCACTCTTTCTAAGAGTGCACTTAAGGGGTTGTCAGATCATCTGGTGGCATTTGGGGATGGATGGTGAGGTCTCTGCTTTTTATTAAATAACCTAGCTTTGCTAAATTTGAAATGATTCCATTTATGCTTAGGGGAGTGCAATCGTTTGGGCAGAAGCATCCTATGTTTGAATCTTCTGTGCATGTGCATGGGTTTGGTGTCATAAGAAGAGGCATTCCTGTATTCTTAATTATGTGCCCCGAATAAGACATATTCTCTTTAGTCATTTAGAAGTGTGTGTGTGTGTGTGTGTGTGTGTGTGTGTGCTGAGAGAGAGAGAGAGAGAGAGAGAGAGCAGTCGGGGACAAAAAGGGGCAGTATGGCTTATTTAAAGGAGTCTTCATTTGTTTTCTGGACTGTCCCACCCTGCTTCTCTGGCCTCCTTGCAGACTAATGGGGTAAGATGGGCAGGATGTCAGGCAATGGTAACAGCTTGGCAGTCATCTTGAGTGCCACTGCTAACGTTCTTCCCCAAGATGAGAATGTTGGCAAACGCTGCTGCTTAACCACAACGTGAGCCCCTGCCTCTCCCTGGAGACAGACTGCCTTCCCTGTGCTGTTGGCCCGAGGCTTTAAATCAGAGATGATTCCTAATGCGAGACTCTCCTCAGTTTTGGCAGTGGGGATACACATCGCTGACGATGCTGTGTCATTCCAGCGACTGATTAATTGCAGCGCTTCGGGATGTGGGGTCTGTGGATTGGAAAAACTCTGGGTTCAAGACGATTTTATTGACTTCTGGGCAGGCAATCATGGGCAATGACAGGATCAGTCCAGGGTTTTTTGATGATTCTAAATTTCATGTTGCAGAAGCCGGGATAATCTAGGGGTGAGTAATGGATGTGAACACCGAGTTCCGAAACAGCTTTGCGAAACCTCCCTGTATACGTATGGAGGGAACTTACTCCCAAGCGTTCACTCAGTGTTCAGGATTCAGCAGATAGTAACTGAATGGCATGGGCTGTGCGATCCAAGTAAAGGTGCAGCTTGTTTTTGATGAGGCCATTTCCTGAAACGACTACACTTGAATTAGCCACAATCTCAGCTAACTAGTTCATTTGGAAGAATCTTCATAGTCCCCATGTCTTAGTAATACATAAAGCACTTATGGCTGGGCTATAGGCATTTTATTATAGCGATAATAGCAGTAGAGACAAAAGACAAAAACCCTCGGCATCTTTGGGCTGGACATAAACAGCTTGTCTTCATCTTGCCATCCCGGCTTGTGGCATGTGCTTAGAGAAGTGTTGCTTCTGGTTGGGGACTGCTTGATGGGTGTAGCCTGAACTATTCAGTGAATCAAACTGTGACTTCAAGTTGTCTCACGACTCCCTCTTGAGAGAGAGACAATATGTGAGGAATTCTGATTACAGCTCAGATCTTCAGCTTTAAGCAGTTGCCCTTTGAGCTTGCTCTGTAAATACTGATTAGTCGCAAACCTTCAATTTCAGTCCTTCGCCACCCAGAATGGGGTCTGGGTACTGAAGAAAAGCACTTTCCCACTGCAGAAGCACTTTAAACAGTAGATTTCTTTTTACGTGGAGACGGAAATAGGTTTTCTATTGTTCAGATGGGTGTTTTAAGTGCTTTGCAGGTGTGTCTTAGAGAATGGAAGTATTTATTTTTAATGACAAGAACTGAGGAATAAAAACAATCACCGCCCTGGAGAATTGCGGATCAAAGCTCTTTTTCATTCTTTTTTTCTTTCTCATTATAAAACAAATGAAGGCCTCCATCCGAGGAGCTAGTAAATTCATTAATTTTTAATAGAGGAATGGCCTATACATGGTAATTCAATTCTATGGGGAGAAGATCATTGAAGTGGTGTTTAAAACTCTACACACTTAGGTGGTTGGCGTGAGAGCTAGCTGTGATATCTAAGTGAGGAGACGTGCAGTGTGGAGGAGAAACCGGTTCAGGTGCACAATGAGTGCCCTATAGTCCCTCGCTTTCTACACAGTGTACACGATAACTCTTCGTACTTTCCACATTGACCTGTTCTTTTTAGATCTGGGCTTCCCCCCTTGTTGTCAGAAAGAGAAACCCCCGATGGGGTTGATGTTGATGTTAGGTGCCCTTGAATCAGCTCGGACTCCCAGCCCTCCTGTGTTCAACAGGAAGAAATGCTGCCTTTCTCACAATTGTTCTTAGGCTCCAACCTAGGGTTGTAGGCACCGTGTCAATCAATCCATCTCGTCAAGTGTCTTTCTCTCTTTTGCTGCCCCTCTGCTTTACTAAGCACAGGGTCCTTCTCCAGGGATGGGTCTCTCCTGACAACAGAAGGATTGGGCACACCAAAATAAAAAGGAACCCACACCCTTTTAGATCTTCTTTTCCACATTTCTTTTCAATGCTGCAGGCAGCGGCTCTCAACCTTCCTCATGCTGCAACCCTTTAAGACAGTTCCTCAGGTTGTGGTGACCCCCCCCCCCACAACCATAAAATTCTTTTCATTGCCACTTCATAACTGTAATTTTGCTGCTGTTATGAATTGGGTCACTGCTGTGAAAAAGTTGTTCCACTCCCAAAGGGGTCACAACCCACAGGTTGAGAATCGCTGGCTTAGGATCTCCCCTTGTCTGTTCTGTTCTGAGGCCTTGGCCACTCTCCTAGTGATTCCCTGGTTTCTTCCTTATCAAGTTCAACCATCACGCTATGATACTTCTTTGAGAAGTTAACTCTGTTCTCTGAACAATAGTTGGGTCCACTTGTTTCCTTTCAGCAGTGGAGGCTTAGGCTTTCAGTTCCAGTCTCTGTGACTGTCCTCCTACTCTCTTTGACCTTGTGGTGATGACTTCGAGGGACTCAGTCTGTTCAGAAAGGACCATGTGTTCCCAGAGCAGCAGCTGTTCCACAAGTAGGTTCACTGCTAATTGACCACACCAGACGGTCGTGGCTGGAGGGTGAGTGAGGTGGTCTGAGTTTGGTGACACTTTGCAGGCATAGAGATGTTAGGGGTTGAATTAGTAGCCGATGGTATAGGTGTGTGCATGGAAACATGCACTGGTAAAGTGAAAATCAATACTGGTCTAGGAAATGCATTTGGAGGAAGAATATGAATGGCATGCAATTGTGAGACTGGTGCCAGACTGGGCAGGGTTAATTCCATTGTTCACAGGATCACTGAAAGTCAGAGCCAGATTGAAAGCACCTAAGAGCATCACATTTATTAACAGGCATTAATGCTGTGTGATCAAAACAAGGCCTGTTGGTTAAACATATTCTTAAAATTAGTAACACTGAAGAAGAATTTTTTTAAATGTTAAATGTTGATCCTTAGCATAAGTGTGAGCTTTCCGAGGATGGCTTCATCATTCCTATCCTCAGGGAAAGAAGGCATCGGGCTATCTTTTTTAAATGAACCCAGATGTCCAGAACTGTATTTTCCCTCAAATTTGAACATAGCTCCAGCAGTTGTTTCCAAGCTGGAGTCGTTGAACATGACCATGGGGATGTAAAGTGAGGTGAGACAGATGCTTTTGTCTGCAAGGAAACTTAATTTGTGTGACACCTTCCTTCTGTCTTCCAGGAAATTAGCATGTGCCAGTTTAAAACACAGAATGGGGAAACCACAGCGTTTATTAAGTCAATCCAGTTTCTTTGCCTTCTGATCTGGGTGATTCTCTATCTGAATTCTTAGCCATGAGACGTTCTACCCACTGGAGGGGTGGCGCACTATTTCATGGGGCTTTTTTAGCCCAAGTCTGTAAGTCAAAATGACCAAATGACCTTTCCCTGCAGGAATCTGGTAGAAAGGTGGCACAAGATAGTGAGAGGATTCACCTCTGAGTAATTAGGAACAAAATTCCCTGAAATGCCAAGGTTCTGAATATAAAAAGAGTCCTCTGAGAAGCAGCAGGAAGGGTCTCATGACCAGTAAGCATCAGGAGTGGAGTTCATCCTCTGGACTGGTGACCCTAAATCCAGAAGATAGCTATACCAACAGAGGAGCAGCAGTAGAACTAGGAGCCGGAGCATGGAGCAGAGAGGTGGACCTCCTAACCCACAGAGCTCACAAAGCTGAGTGCTTGTATGCAGGAGGTGTGCTTGTGGAGTGGTGGGCCTCTGGGTA
>PVJH01036224.1:0-18957 GCA_004026705.1 Nesogale talazaci | reverse complement strand
CCCTGGAGCTCTGCCCCATTGAAGCCACTTTTTTCCTATTGGAAAAAATAACTTGCAGCAAACATCCCAACAGTACAAACGTGTATCCCCCAGCCATCTCCCGGACCACCCTTTTCCCGCAGTTACCCTCCAGGAAAGTTCTCTGCTAGGACTAGCGCGCACATGTCTTTTCTCCCCTTCTCATTCAGGTGAGAGCCCACAGCACACGGCCCGCACATCGGCCCTGGGCTCCCCTCCCCTTGAATATGAGTGCCCCGGCCCATGGAGGGCTACTTCACACTCGCTGCCTTTGGATCTGTTCTGACTCCAGGTTACCCTACAGGGCAGCCAACATCTGCCCCTGTGGTTTTCCAAGACTGTCCCTCTTGACCGGGCTAGAAAGCCTCGATTTTCTCCTGCAGAGTGGTTGGTGGTTTCAAACTGCTGGCCATAGGGTTAGCGGCCCAACGCATCACCACGATGCCACCCTCCGTGGTACACGAGACTGCCCTATTTTTAAGCAGCTCCGACGGACATCTACCTACAGGCCATTTCCAGGCTTCTGCTTCTTGTCAGTGCAGCAGTGGGTGACATCACACACGCAGGGGCGCACATGTGTGATGTCAATAGGGCAGCTTCCTATCCGCGGACTCTCTTTGGTCGGCATGCCATGCCTATTTGATATTGACATGAACACATCGTCACGTCTTTCTCTCCCTTGAGGTGGTACCCAAGCAGTGGACATGCTGCTGCGCTGGGGTACTGGTGCCAGGATGCCCACTCGTTCCCTGGGTTCCAAGGGCCCTCTTGTCCTCAGAACCATCTTCGTGCCTATCTCATCCCGGAACGCCTCTTCTCCTCTCTCTTCCTTCAAGGATAAGCCTCATTTGAATGATGTAATCTTGGCTATTGGAGATCACTGTTCTTTCCATGTGACCACGGTTGAAAAGGCTTGGCTCCGTGTGTGTGATGAAGAAGAATGTAACCGCTCTTTCCTTTGGACTCAACTGGGAAAGGGCGGTGTTCGCAGGGTCCCCTAAGAACATACGCCTAAATTACTTTCAGACATCGGAGATTTGGGATCGTTACACAGCCCATTTGTTTGAGCCACGTGCCTCTCTTCCACGTCAAACTTTTAAAGTTAGCCACCTATTCGCACTGGGCCAAAGACTCCCACCTCAGCCCAGCACCCTGCCTTTACAAATGCCTATAGGATCCCCCAGAGGTCAAGCTGGATCTCCAAGGTGGAGACTAAACCCTTCCTTAATTTGGACGCAAACAACCAGAGGGGCTCTCTTTCTGTGTTCTGCGCAGTGGGTAGTGGCGGCAATTGAGAAAAGAAATACGACTGAGTGCAATCACTTGCCTCTTTGTTTCTGGGTCATGCCCGCAAGGTTAAGTCATGTCGCCCGATTAGAGGGGAAATTCTTTACTGCTAAGCTAACCAGTGGGGGGGGTGAGACACTGCCGGCGAGAGGAGCAAATATCATGTAAAATAACAAGGCTGTTTCGCCTCGCGTCAACGTTGGAACAAGTCATGTGTGCTTGGCATTCGGTTGTCACACTTGGTTTCCTTCAGGGGAGAGCATGCTCTATTCTAGACTTTAGACGACACGCTGGAACATTTTCACACTTCAGAGCTGTGGAAAATGGGACGCACTCCTACGGCCGCTGTCTGCACGCTAAGCACAGGTTGAAAATATGCCTGACAAAAACGGTGCTTACAGCTTTATTATGGGAATAGCCATGGCCACGGCCAAATAGGAGAGGTAATAAACGTTCCCCCTCCAAGAGAAACATTCCCGAGGAGGCGGATAATGTTAGAACATATATTAGATTGTACCGCAAGCCTAGATAAGCTGCCGAGCGTCCAAGCGCCAGGGAAGTCAGTCTGGAGTTGAAGCGAAAAACCTGCTCTGCAAAATCCCAGTTCATCCTTACCAGGGTCCTTTCCCACCCCCTCCCCTCTCCCCCAGGAGCTCAGTTGAAAGGAGAGATGATCTAAAATATGTACTTGGCAAGCTGGAAGGGAGCAGCGCAGCCCAGATCTGAGCATTCTAATAAATAAATTGAGCTCTGATTGCCAACGAGCATGTCACTGGGCCACAGAACACTGGGGCCGAGCAGCTGGGAAAGGAAGCTCTAGAGTCTAGAGGCATGGAAGGCCAGGGAGCACACTTAGGCTGGATGATTTATGGCGTGCTGATGAAGAAACAGCTTTCCAGAGGAGGGCCAGCCTGGTCGAGGAGCGGGTAAAAGGCCAGCTCCGGAGAGGTCCGGAGAGGAAGGGAGGGAAGCAAAAGGGGGCAGGGATGAAACGGACAGCTCATAGAACAAGACAAATGTACAAGACAGAAAGGTTCAGAAGTAATTCAGGGTCAGGAGAAGGAAACAAACAAAAACTCAGTGCATCCCGGCCCCCCCCCACCACCCCCCCAACCAACCAGTTTTGCTGGCTTTTAGACAATGTTCTAAGAAGTCAGTTATTAAGTCAAATGAAGGTGCTAAATTTAAACATGAAACCTGCACCCCACCCTCAAACCCTGCAAGTCTTTGTGCTACAAGTTTGGTTGTTTCTAAAGTTTGGTTGTTCCTAAAGTTTGGTTGTTCCCACAGCCAGCTTTAAGGAGTCCTGGTGAGCAGGGGTGGATGGGGCTTTCTATACCCGTAAAGATCTAGTCTCAGAAACCACAGGGGCAGGGCTGCCCTGTCCCATAGGGTCGCTATGAGTTAGAATCAAATCAATGGCAGCCAGTTCAGTGTTTTAGAAAGAAAGTTTTATTCATGAGATGGGAAGGGCTGATTTTATGTGCATTTAGCTCATGCATTCATTTTTTTTTAACAAATATTTATTGGGTGGTATGAATAGTTAAGGCACTTGTGGGCTAAGTGGAAGATTGGAGGTATGAAGCTCCCCAGAGGCACCTTGGAAGAAAGGCCTGGCCATGGACTTCTGAAAAATCAACCGTTGGAAGTCCATGCAGCACAGTGTACGCCGACAGACAGGGAGCTGCTGTGCGTGGGAGCTCAATGATGGCTAGGCCTTTTGGTGATGGGCTCCTGCCTGCAAGAAGCTTAGTCTTGTGTGGAAACGAGTCCTTGGTCAGCGGTGGACAGAGAGATGGAGGTCCAGGTGCCAGCAAGGGCGTGGGGAATGCCTGGGTGGCCCCTTGTTGGAGGAGACTGGAAGGACACATAGGAGGGGCCTCTAGCTATGGGACAACTTCATGAATGTTTCTTCCCATGCTAATTAGACACTGAATGCACCTCCAGGAAATCCAAATCCCATTGGTATTCATGCTTTTAATATTAAAATACACTTTTAGTATGGAGAGATGGCAAGCTCTCCTGTTTTTCAGCACAGTTTTCTGGACTTTAGCTGATTTACCATATCTTTCTATAATGCAGTGGTTTAGAAGGTTGAGAACCGCTGCTCTCTGCGATCATACTATTTTGCCAGGAGCATAAAAAACTACGCCTAGCAGGTACAACGGGATGTGGTGCCAGGGACTGCTGTTGCTCATCTTTCGCACTGTTCCACCCAGGTAACCTCGCATGCGGTGGAAGAAACCCTTCCCAGTCCTGTGCCGTCTCCACAGTGGGCTGGGGCTCTGACTGCTGTGACCTATGAGCTTTTCACCGGTGGATTTTTCAGAAGCAGATCACCAGCCTTTTCTTCCAAGTCTGCTTCATCTGGAAGCTCCACTGAGACCTGTTCAGCCCTTGACAACATCCGAGTCAATACGGACAGGACAACTCGCTAGGTGAGTCAAAGTCTCCCTGCCTACTCGGTGGGTGGAATTCTCCCTTCTGTACATAAAACCATGTTGGGGTAGGGGTGGGGGGATGGAAGGTGAGAATTCTTTGATAAGTAGACCTCAAACCTGCCTTTGAGTCGATTCCAACTCATGCAAATGTAACTACACACACACACACACACACACACGAAACTCAGTCAGTCAACCCAACAAATGCACTGCTGTCCGGTCACTTCCGACTCACAGGGACCACACAGGACACGGGAACGGCTCTACAGGGCTTCCGAGACTACATCTTTTTTTGGTTGTTGTTGTTTTTTGGGGCATCATTGCCCTCTGGTGGTGGGAGTAGGAGGCCCAGCCTTGCTGCTGGATTTGAACCTCCAACCCAGTGGGCGCAGTCCCATGCACAACCACTATGGTACCGGGGCTCAGCCCCGACTGTACATCTTTAAGTAAGCAGATGCCACATCTTTTTCCAGAAGAGCAGCCAGGGAGTTCCCATGGCTGATCTTGCTGCTAGCAGCCTGGTGCTTCATCCACGGTTCCGTTTTTGTCCTGGTGGTCTTTCACAACAACCTCCCCTTAGGATCATCACGGTCCTTTACACAGGGGGCACCAGAGTCTCGGATCTCTCCCAGGCCACACAGGGCTCCTCTGCACTTCCCGCTCTGGGATCCTTCACTAGGAATTGAGGTGGGGATTGTGTGGGCAGAACCTCTGCACTGTGCTCAAGGCAGGCTCTGAGCAGTTCCTAAAGCTACCACCAGCCAAAGCCAAACCCATGCCTTCCGTCATAATAGAGATGCCTTCCGTGTCTGAACAGAACTGCATGACGGGGGGCTGTCAAGGGCACATGTTCCAGAAGTGGACTGCCAGACCTTGCTTCTGAGGAGTTTCTGACTGGACTTGAACTACAAACCTTTCCATTAGCAGAGCACTTAACTGCACCATCTGGGAACTCCAACACACACGTTACTTTAGCTAACTTACTTTGGGAAGACAGGACGCTTCCCAAGGTCACTGCTAATAAGAGCCAGAAATCCTGTACTTTGGGGGTGGTGGGGATGCTCCCACTCTAACTCAGGAGAGTGTTTATGGACATTGAGAATGGTGACATTCTTTCCTGAATGGACTCTTACAACACAGGTGTCCAGAGACGGTTCCTTGTACTCTATGTGTCTCTTGAAGAGTTTTCTGTAAAGATGACCACCAACCCTCTCCCCATCCCTACCATGGACCCGTAAGTACCACTGCTCTGAAACACATTCTCGCATGTCTATTCTAGCGTATTTAAATCATGAGCCAAACAAATCCCAGTACTTTTGTCCTCCCCCCACCCCCCAGCATTATGTTTTTTCGCAGAGGTTGTCTGTGGCTTGCAAAGCAAGACTGTGTAGTTAAGCACTGGCTGCAAGTGCTTGCCTGGACAACCGTGGATGCCATCCTCCCTCACACCTCTGGTCTCCAGACGTGCTCTGATGGCTACTTTGAGCACCCGAGGGCCAAGCAGGCGATGAATTATGTCACAGTCTGAATGTAAGTTTCATGGTTTAAATTTGATCTCCATGGTTTGAATTTCAAACAGTATTCCAGGTAGATCTCATTTTTAAATGTCTTCAGGAACAGGCTTCCCAAGCCACACAATAGGGTCTCCCCTTCTTGTGCAGCCTACAGCCAATTGTGACCGCAGATGTTTGCTTCTCAAAGTCGCCAGACACTTAGAAAGTCTTGAGACCCAGTTGCTTATCGACTTGAAAGGGACTCTTCATTTGTTCACGGGAAGTTCTGTGAAGGACAGGGGAACATGTTCTGAGGATGCCTGGGCCAAGCTCTGGGCACACAGGGCTGGCTACAGGCACAACGAGTTCATTCAAAGGCCAAGGTTTTTTAAAGCACAGATGTTTACATTCCCACCCCACCCCGCCCCCATCCACCTCCCCTTCTATGAAAATGATTTTGCAGCCAGGACGGTCAGAAAGCTGAGATGGCAGCTTTTTGTATCCGAAGCCGTTTCTCAGGGATGTAAGGCGGGCAGTTCTATACTCTTGATTTTCCAAGCGAGCCTTCGTGTGAAGGGCCTGGTCACTTCTAAAATGGGTCAGTGAGGGACAGACCCTGTGCAGCGAGGCAAGAGTGGGAGAAGCAGCAGAGGCGCTTAGACGTCAGGACTGAGCTACGTGGGTCTTGTTCGCTTCCAAGCTGCCTGTTCTCTGGCTTCAAAGATGACTCGGGGAGGACTTTTTAGCAGACGGGGATCACTTTTATTATCAGCTAAAGTACTACGGACGTTCCGACTGCCGGAAATGGAAACTTGAAACTTGCCAATGACTGGTTTTCAAGGCAGAATTAGAAACAAAATGGAACAAGAAAAAAAACCCAAATCCTGAAATGAATGGATTTTAAATGATGGTAGGTAACTTTATTACCCAGACAGCCATAGAAAGCATAGTCCCATAAAACAGAGGGTGATTTAATAAATATCAACATTTACCATCCGATTTGATCCATCTTCGAGGCTGTCATGGCCTCGCCACCTGGGACTCTATCCCACTGAGCAATGCACACGGGCGGGCGCACAGCAAACAGATGGGCGGCCCCCCGTGTTTCTCCTGAAAACGGTCTTCTAAAGAAAGCTCACCAGACCTCTCTATCCCCGTCTCCAAAAGCCACTTCTTCTCATTGACTCTGAGATAGAGGCTAAGACATCGGGAGCTGGCATGGAGATTTTGAACACAGTGAAGGATATGCATCCAGGGTCAAGACCATCTGAGACATGACCACCGAATACAAAATGCTCGCTTCTGCTCTTAAATGCAAGGCCTCGCTGGCAGGATTTCATAACGAATGACCACACTTGAAAGCTCTCCAAGGAAAGTCCTACGCAGAACCCCGCTTAGTCCCCCGTTGTATCCCCGGTCTCTTTTCCTAACCCACGGGGAAATTCGATCACCCCCTGGTGGGAGAAGGCATTGAAGAGGGTCCACAGCCTGGCAGGGTCCTCACAGTGGTGCTGCCGTGCCCAGTGCAGGAGCAGCTCCTCCCTCCGGCCCAGGGTCTGCGAGCACAGGAGGCAGTGGAATCCTGCGTGGGAGCGAAAGAGAACGGTGTCAGAGGTGGGAGGCTGAGGGCCCTGGGGGTCTTCTGGCTCCCTGGGCCCCACGTGGGCTCCTTCGGTCTTTGTTTGTGTTTGCACATCCTCCTGTGGATGGGGGCAGAGTTGCCGTTGTTTCAATGTAGGGCACACTGGTAATTCTTCCTCCTCGGAGGGACAAGGCTCACCGCGCTTTCTCCTCTGGGGACGGGGTTTCCTGTCAGGAGCAGGAGGCTTTGCCAGCTCTCCGGGAGCGCCCCTGCTTCCCGGGAAAAGGCCTTCCCGGAGTCGGCCCTGGATTTCCTCCCCATGGACAGACAGTAAGTGAAGGTTTATGTCTGCGAATGACTGAGTTGTGATCTGACAGCGGCTGCATGTGATTTGCAATTTGACTTCATCCATCCGATTTAAAAGCAGGTCTTCTTCCGGGCTGGACTTGTTTTCCCTGAGGAGGAGAGGAAAAGAGGTTAAGATTGTGTTTGTGTGTGTGGGCGGGGGGTGGGGTGGGGTGCGGGAAGATACCACGTGAACGATCCTTTCACCCCAGACTCCTTCGGGACTTGGACACACCCCGTGAGGAGAAACAGGACAGCCCATCACGCTGACTCCAGCGACCTCCTCCTCCTCCTCGGTGTGTGTGTGTGTCAGAGTAGAACGCACCTTGGTGGGGGGCAGGCTTCCCATGGCTGATTGCTTGGAAGTCGGTTGCCAGGTACTGTGGGGTGGATTTGAACCCCCAGTATTGGGTTTGCAACTGGATGTGCAAACCATTCGCATGACCGGGGGACTCAGAGACGTCTGGGGGGATGGAGGAAACAGAGCGAAGGGTCGCCTTCATCAAAGGTTCCCCGGAGAGCCACCTGCCACGCCTGCCCAGAGCCACACACTTCTCAAACTCCCATGGGTCATGGAATAAAAGTGTTTTCCTTTGTCCAGGTGAGCTGACTACTCTATGATCACTGAGAGCAACAGGTACTGAGCACAGCAGGGATAGGCTTGGCTCTGTGGCAGGCAGCTTCCTCGCCACCTGGCTGTGGCCTTCACCCATGTTAACCTTGAGTACAAATGCACTTTGGCCGCCATTCTTACCTGAACACTGAGGAGACTCCTCCCTCTGTCTGCATAAGCTGACTTCTGAATCTAGCTTGAGTTTCTGGCCATATGCTGACAGCGATCGCTGCAAGCATTTTCAAAATGATCATCGGCAAATTTTACTTGCATATAACGTGTAATGAATAGTGCCCAAACTCATTTTTTGGGGGGAGGGGGGTGTTCGATTTTTTTAGGGGGGAATCACTGCCCTCTGGTAGTCGTGAGAGCTACCCAGCGCTGCTCGTGAGAGCCACCACTGGATTTGAACCACCAAGCCCGCGGGCTGCAGTCCCGCACTCAACCACTTATGCCACTGGGGCTCAGCCCCACCAAAACTTATTTAACAGCGTGGCTATCATCTCTGAATTTCGCTATTACCAATCACGGACTACTAAAAATATTCCGCCCAAAATAAAACCAAAAAACCCACTCAGATACTTGAAGTCAAGCAAACTATTTCAATCGTATGTGTTCCAAGCAATTTGGAAAGTCCTTTTATCATTTTATTGTGGGGCCGTCACCCCCATTCACAGGCAGACCCATGTCTATGTGATGTTGACTAAAGAACATTGAGAAAAATTAAAGTACCCTTATTCTATCAGCCACATCCATCACCTCCTACACATGTGAAAGTAGGACATTGAACATGGTAGGCAGAAGGAGAATCGGTACATTTGAAGTCTGGGGCTGGTGGAAAATACATAGGAAAATGCCATGGACCGCCAAGAGGACAAACAGATCTGTCTTGGAAGAAGCACAGCCAAAATGCTCCTTAGAAGGAAAGATGGTGAGATTTCATCTCACGTACCTTGGACAGGTTATCCAGAGAGCCCAGTACCTGGAGAAGGACATCGTGCTTGGTACAGTGCGGGTAAGGGGAAAGAGGAAGGTCCTGATGTGATGGATTGACTCAGCAGCTGCTGCAGGAATAAGCTCACACATAAGAACAACTGTGAGGTGAGCAGAGGACTGGTCCCTTTGAGTTGGAACCCGCTCAATGACCCCGAACAAGAACGACAACAATTCTACCAGCTTAATAGGTAGCCCGATACCTAACTTCCAGTGCCATCAGGACACCAGGGCTCCCTTTGAAAAGGTGTCCCCAAATATGCTTAAAATGAGGGAAACTAGAGAAACAAGGAGAACACCGGGCAGACCGCCACTATTTTTCATGACTATGTCAGCGTATGTCAACAATGGATAGAGAACAAGCTCCATATGTAGAATAACTGGATGACTGTGATTTATGAGGGCCACAGAGGTAAGGGGCTGGGAGCTGTTTCACTTTCATGGTGGTGTTGACGGGGAGGCTCTGGGTGGAACCCCTCATCAGCCTGTGAGGTGCAGGGGACACCCAGGATCACTCAGCTCAGCAAGAGGGTGAGTCTCTGGATGACTCTCTGCTCTTCTGCGTGATTGCCAGGCTTTCAAATAGTTTCCAGGGGTCCTCAAACTTTTAAAACAGGGGGCCAGTTCACTGTCCCTTAGACCGTTGGAGGGCCAGGCTATAGTTAAAACAAAACAAAAACAACTATGAACAAATTCACTGTGGGATGGGTGGACTGCTAAGCAGGACAGGCAGCAGTGGCAGAAACACCTGGTGGGCCAGGTAAATGTCCTCAGTGGGCCGCATGTGGCCCCTGGGCCATAGTTTGAGGACCCCTGGCTTAGCTTGTGGGCTTATGATGGTAGGGTCCTGCTAAGGGTAAATGACTCAGGGTTAGGCTAATGTGGCCTGATGGGAAAAAGAGGGTCAGTGTCAGGGTGAGGTCGAGTTACCTTTGGTAAGGTCAACACAGGAGACTCTGTCATGGGTCGGCCTATGTTCTAGGGCAAATGTCATTGTTTACATGTAACATCTGTGGGTGTGATGTACAGGGTTCATGCTTGTAAAGAGGTCAGAGAATTAGACACCAAAAGTTACAGTGGCACATTTCAGATCCAAATGAATCTTCTCTGACTGACCCTAGTAGACCTCAAAACGGCATTCCTGCCTGGCTCAATGGGGTTAGGAAGCAGCCAGGACTAATCAGGAACTAGGGAAAATGGGAACGATTGGAGTGATATTTTCAGCCTCGAGCTGTGTTTCACACACTGCGTGGCCATGAAGGAGGAGGAAGGGAGGCGGGTCTCCTGGCCAACCCCGGGTGTCCATCATCACTCACCTCTCCATAGCCGGCTCTGTCCCCCGGATTTTTGGAAGGTCCCCTGGCTGCAGTTCACCAGGGGAGGATTCGGTGCTGATCAAGACCCTGTGCGCCTCCTTCAGGTGGCCAAAATAGACCCTGATGTGGCCGAACGTTTTGGCACAAAATTCGCAGCACAGGAGCCTCTTGGGCCGGCTCTCGGCGTAGTGGTGAAGCTTCATGTGCGTGTTCAGGCTGCTGGAACGAACGTACGTCTTGCGGCAGACACGGCAGCTGTACGGCTGTCTGCTGGCGTGCGTGTGCATGTGGTCTCGGAGATGGTGCTTGAACTGAAAGTGGCGGTTACAGACCTGGCATCGGTGCCATGGCCTCCTTGAGCCAGCACTTCCCCCTCTGACGGCCGTGCTGGGCGGCTTTGGGGAAGGGCTCACAGTTTGCTTGGAACTGGGGGCCTTCGGGGCCAGTGGGCCTCCAGGCGCAGGGGTGGGGGGTGCAGCGGCAGGTGGGGTCAGAGGAGCCAGCGCTGGCATGACAAGCACAGGTTTGGGCATGATGCTACGGTACCTTTTCACGGGTTTCTGGCTCCTGGATTGCTGGGGGTCATTTCTGACTTGCTCCCTGGGGTCTCTACACATAGTGGGGAGGCATTTCCTCCTCTTCCCGGGGAGGGCTGGGGTCTTCTCGGGTAATTTCTGTTTTCTTGTCTTTCTCCGGCTCAGACTACCGCTCTGTTTCATTTGGGGGCTGGGATCTGACTTGGGAGCCGGGCAGCAGGCACTTGGAGAGGGGCCTGGCCTCGACACCAGGGGGTCGGGGGGCTCGTCAGTCACTCTGGTGGCAGCAGGAGAATTTTCTGTGATGGAGGGCACCTGGCAGCAGTCGGTGCTGCGCTCAGGTCTGGGCAAATCGGCCATGGGTGCCTCGGGCCCCCTTTGGCACGAGTCTGCAGCGTTCATCCTTGCATAGGGTAGGATGGGCCACTTCCCTTCGGGGACAGGCGAGAGCAACTGAATGGCACTGCCCATGACGGCAGGGGGCAAACTGGTCATGGCTTTTGCAAGGTGGATGGTAGAAGGTTTACTGCAGGTTTTCCTGCTTGCCATGCTCGGTGTCCCTGAGACCCTTGGGTGGGCCTGCTCTGCTGGGGGCTCCTGTGGGCCAGGTGGCCTTGATGTCGTGGCAGCGGTGCCCACACCTCCCTGGCTGGAGATCAGTGTCGGCCCCGAGGCTCTAAGGCCACCTCCGTCAGGCAGAGTGGTGGCGCCGAAGGGGCCCGGGGTTTCCTCCAGGGACAGGGCTTGTTCAGATGATAGGGCTTTGTGGAGACGATCAGGATGGCTGTGCTGGGGAGGGGACATCTGAGGGCGCCCCGGGGGTTGGACCGCCGGCTGGCTGTGGCTCCTTTCAGAGGAGCGTGGGCTGGAGTTGGTTCTGGGTGCCTTGTTGTTTCTAGGGGGCTGGTACCGAGGAATGGGCAGCTTTGGGTTTTCATGCAGAGGTATTCTGGGCTTCTGGAGGGTCTGTGCTGAGGGCATGGGCGGCAGTGCCATCAGAGAAAACGTCCCCTCCTGGCTGGTGAGCTGCATCAGGGCGTAGTTCTGGGAAGGCAGCACCAGGGAGGTGGAGCTGATGGCGGGCCCTGGGTGGGCGGAGGATGGCAGGGCGCAGCACGACAGCGCTCTGCAGGCCGGGGCTTTGGGCACGATTTTTGGGGCGATGGTCCTAAAGTGACTCTTGTTCCGCCCGCCTCTCCTGTTCTGGATTGTTCCAGATTCACCTGCAGGGACGAGACAACACAGAAGGTTACTGTCCTAAGAGAGTCTGATTGGCCAAGAACTCAAACTAGCAGCACTGTCAGGGTTCACTCTGCTTGGCCTGCGCCGCTGAAGGGCCCTGGGGGGTGCAGCAGTTCAGTGCTCGCCTGCTAACCGAGAGGTCTGTGGGCCAGAACCCATGGGAGAGCCATGGGCAGCCTAGGTCTGCAAAGATTACACATGAACCACCCCTTCCCCCTGGGGGGCATGATGCTCTGTCCTACAGAGAGGCTGGGAGCTGCAATGAACCCCAAGGCAGTGGGCTAGATGCACACCTTGGGCCGCCCCCACCCTTTCTGTATCCTTTAAGACCAAGTTTAAAGGTCACCTCTTCTCCACCCACGCCTGGTTTCTCCTCCTCCTCTTCCCTGATTTCTTAAGGCAAACAACACAAAAGACAACCAGGTACCCATGAGGTGCTTCTGACTCATGGGGAAACCCTCTCCATCGGGGCCTTGTGTTCCAGCAGAGTTTCCTGGCTGTGACCTGCGAAGAGCAGATCACCAGGCCTTTCTTCCGAGGCACCTCTGGGTGGGTTCGTGAGCAGCCAACTCCGTTCACTATGTTAGCCGCTCAGGAACCCCCTCGATACATAGCACCGATCACAGCCTCTGCCTTTCCCCACAAGGCATAATATTTTACGAGACAGTTCAGGTCAAACTCCACACGGGGCTTCTTGCGCGCCCTGGTCCCCACCAGCCCGGCATCTCCATTCATGGACTACCAACTGTTCTCTCCAGGCACAGGGCATACCTCACCACCCTTTCCCAGCTGCTGCATTTGGGGAGCTCCCCCGCTGGCCGAAGGCTCTAGTGGGCATTCACTCTGCTCGGTGTGCCCAGGTCTTACTGTCTCTGCTCTCTGACAGCGAAGTCTGTGTCTGCTGCATCTTTGGCACTGCATCTTTGGCATCAAGCAACTGTTTCTTGCACCAGACTCATGTGTCACTCAGTCTCAGGAGGTGCCAGGAGAGCCACTGGCAATGTCATTTGTTTTGCGCCGTGGCCCTGTGCCAGGCTCGGCATGCTCACTGGGGGTGGGGTTTTTTTTTTTCCCCCACGCGCCTTGTGAATTTCTCCTTCACACCTTCCACACCATTTCTGTATGCTTGGGCCATTAAATTCCCGGTATTGAAAGGGCCAGTGTGATGCCTTTTAAAAAAATACGTTGACAACAAACAAGAAAATAGGAAGTAATAAGATACAGAGACAAAAAAAAAAAAAACCCAACAACAACTCCAAAACAAAATCCCCCACCCAACTCACACAAAAATCTCCTTCCAGGCCACTAATGGGCACGACACTCCTTGACTGAATGGTGCTTCCCATCTGCTGGATTTGCCCACCTAAGCGAGGATCGATCACCACGACTCGGAGGAAAACGCACGCAATGCAGGGTCCACTGTGCTGAGGGAGTGGGGCCACTGCTCTAGTTCTGTAAGCTTCCCGGTCCCCAGGCTGGCTGCTGAAAAGTACCCTGTCTCTCCCCCCACCCCCACCACCATTTGGGCTGTGATCTGTTGGGTGTGGTGGGGTCCATTTTGAGCTCTCCTGGCATTCCAGGGACTTCCCGCCCTCCCCTCCCCCATGACTCACAGGTGAAGTTGATTAGCATCTTCTCCCACCCCCTTAACAGACCCATGCAGGCAGAAAGTGCTTGGTGGGAGTTAGAGACTTTGGCTAGAAAAGCCAAGTCGAGAATCACTGCTCCTGCACAAACAAAAACTACTATCTAGACTCGAGTATAAGCTGACCCAAATATCAGTTGGGGCATCTAGTTTTATGACCAAAACTGCTTTTAAAAAATGTGCTGAAAAACTTGGCTCATACACAAGTGTGTGTGTGTGTGTGTGTGTGTTTTATATTGGAGGAAGGAGGTTGAAATGAGTCTTGACCAGCTTGTTTTAGAACAGGGATGAAGAGAGGAGATGCTCTGAAGGATGTATCATGTGGTGGCGTGTGCTGTAGACTAGAGATGTCAGAGAAGGCCAGGGGTGCCACGTCTTCATTTCCTTGAAAGCCTGTTAACCAGGAGGCTCACAGGTAAACTGACTAGCCCATCAGTGCCCCACGGCCAACTTCCTACAGAGTTTTTTATCTTTTTTGTTCTAGTTTTAAAGCCTTTGAACTTGAATGGCATTCATCCTTGTGCTTCATCATCTCCTCGGTTGGGAAGCAGTGCTGAAGCAAGTAGCAAATGTACCAATTAAATCAAGATCAAGCATGTGAGATCATCGATGGCCCTTGGTTCCCTGGACACAAGGCTGATTGAAAGACGGCATGGACAATAAGCATGGATGCGGCATCCCAGATTCAGGATGGGGAGGACAGAGAAGAGGAAATCCTGCAGTATCGTATCTAGCTCCTACTCCTCGTGGAATGAGCAGGCGACATTTAGAGCAGGGAAAGCTGGAAGAAAGTCGATTTTTGTCTTCAGTGATGCCCATAGGGCCTGAAAGCCTCACTATCTAACTCCTTGTCATTCTCCGCGCTCGATGTTAAGGCCAGAGTTCCCTCTTGGATTTGCCTTCTTTTGGGGGGAAGGTATGTGTGTCTGGTCAGACTAGCAGACTGGTGGAAGAAGAATCCATCCAGCGATGGGGAAAAGACCCAGCCATCTGGGTCATGAAGATCGCAGCCGACAACTCCCTCTGAGGCGGGTCTACGTGGTCGCGTGAGCCTGCCTTGGCCACAGCAGACTGGACGCCCACAGCTTCCTTCCTCAGAGGCTTCGGAATTGCTGTTCCCATTGCTCAGAATGCTCTTCTCTGCGGCCACATCCCCCCCCAGCACTTGCTCCATTGTTATTTTCGTGGTTTTCTTCAAATGACCTTTGTTTGTGCGCGAGTCCCTTACTAGCCTGGTGAGACCCGGACCTCCATTCTGGACCCATGCGCTTCTTCCCCTTTCCTGTGCCAATGTTCTCCACAAGACTTCCTGCATCTGGTACGCTGGAGTCACGGTCTGGAAAGGGCATTCCTTGGGGGCAAGGGGTCTTGTCCCTTGCTGACTCTTACAGGGTCTCCAACAGGTACCCGACATGTGGCAGATTCTTCGCACACATGTGTTGGATTGGTAAGTTGTGACAGAGTGATGAATGGGAGGAGTGAGAAGTATGTGTCGAGGGAATCGTATTCAAAATGGAAAGAAAAAAATCTGCAAGATAATTTTTTATCCCTCCTCAATTTTGAAGACAAAAACAAAAACAAAAAAGAGGCAGAGAGCATAACGCTACAACATTACTTTCCTAAAAATCTACTTCCATTCACTGCCAGAATGAAGAACTAGCATATTAGGGTCACATCATGGGGAACCCCCTGAAGATAAAGAAAGGAGGCTTTAAGAGGTAGAGGTGAGGCCAATTAACCAACCACTTGAGGAAAACATAAAAGAGAACAGTACATTCTGCTGTTGAGGTACACGCACGGAAAATTTTTTTTAAATGCCTGATAGAAACCGGAAATGCATAGGGAGAGCGAAGGAGGGGAATGAAGAGACAAAGACCACGTGGCAATGGAAAAACAGGACCTCAGGCCAGACAGCGTCATGTTAATGCGATGACCAGAGAACAGAAGGAGCAGCAGCCAGTGGTCCAGGTGACCCACAGTCTCTGAAGACTTAAGTCAGAAAGGAGTTTCTGACTTATCCTGACCAAGCATAAGAAAGCAACCTCCTGACAGTGAAGGTTTCCAGAAATGAAACTGGATATGCTTCATAGAGCTGTCCCCAAAGGGGGCGGACTAATGATACATTAGACGTTAATGTGCTTCCCCTGATAGGCAAAACCCTCTTCGTGTGAGTGGCTATAGAAGTACACAGAAGAGTGAGGGCATTCAAGGGAAAAGGAAGCCGACTGCAGCCAAAGAGAGAGGAAAGTCCTTAGCGTATTGTGCTCTGTTCCAGAGTGAAGGACACTGATCAGTGAGAGCTGACTGGGCAACCGGAAATGAGAGTCCTGCATGAGGCCAGATGGACTCTTTTTCCCTCACGTCCTCAACCTTTGAAAGGAAGTGGGCTCCAGAGTACAAAAGAATCATCAGCTGGACCCTGGTCAGTAATCAAATAGGATCTGTGGGGGCAATAAGGTGTCATTGGATCTACTGAATTTATTCTTGCTTGCTGAGATCCATCGGGAAGGATATACGAGGGTGGGTAGTCAAGGCTGGGGTGTCGAGTCCCATTTCCCAGAACCACTAAGGATGAAATGATTGGGAATGAAAGCAACATTCTAGGAGACCTGCCAGACAGAAGAAAGAGGACAAGGCAGAAAGTAACAAAATAAAACATCCACCAGAGAATGATCTGAATGCTGATTGGGACAGTCCTGATAATGATGATCATTCAGCTGTACATACCACAGAACACTGTCCAGAATGAAAAAACAAAAACAAAAACAAAAAGGTAAATGGACACGGGCTATTCTCCAAGAAGATGTTTACAGTATACTGTCGCTTGCTGTGGTACAGTGAATTATTTGATGTGGTTCTCCCAGCCATAGTCTTTGCAATTTCCAGCCAATGGGTGGGTGAGACCAGGCACATAGGGTCTCTGGGGCGCTCATGAGGGGGACTAGTCAATTTTACCAACCCACTGGGTTTTAAATGATCCATGATGCAAACAGAAAAGGGGGACTTCACTAACATCAAGAGAGATGACTCAGAGTGACATGTGTTCTCTGGGCTCCAAGGACCCTGCCTGCTGAACCTGTTTGATTGAGGAGTCAGAGCAGTAGTGGATGAACAGCAGCAGCAGAATCAAGAGTTGGAGCAGAAGATGCAGCAGCCAGCTTCCTGGCTCAGAGTGAGTAAAGTTGAGGGTTTGGGGCAAGAAACCTATTTGTGGAGTGGGGTCCCTCCAGGCACTGAATGGGGGAAGCTAGGTTTGCAGACCCAAAGAGCTAGAGTGAAGCGCCCTTGGGGTATTTATTATCAGTGCTCAAGGAGCTTTGAAACATTGCTTATGCAAGGCAGAGAGAAGTCAAAGGGCTAAGTGGCCAAAGACCAGAGAGATGTGCTTGTGGGGCAGGACTGAGAAGTGCTCCCGACTAGAAGAGCAGATGCTCCCCTGCCTCCTTTACCCATCTTACAAAAGAGGGGGGGGCCTGGGGTACACATGCAAATATATTTTATAGATGCATAGATTATCTTCGAGTGGAAACAAACATGAGTGGTGGTCTTCAGAGGGGCAGAGAACAAGGGGAACAGCTGGGTCAGGAATGAGCTAGTTTCCCACTGAACTAGATGAACTCTGCCTGGTACACAGCAGGTGCTCAATTAATATGTGTCGAATGAATAAAAGGAGGAAAAAGAGAATGTTTTCTCTGTTTCAATCCAATTTTTAAAAGAGGCATCTGAGGTGGGTACATGTGTGCCCACACATATGTGACTGTGTTTAGAGACACATGGAGGTGGCCTAGTCTCCTCCTGTATCATTCTTGTCTACTTAATGCAAGAGTTGCTCATGGTCAGGACCGGATCAACTCAGCTAATAACTCATATGTAACCACTCCCTAAGTTAGGCACGAAGAAGTCTTAGAGCCTCAGTACCGCCCCTGGACAACTGGAGTCCTGAGAACTGGTTCTCCCAACATTGGGGGTCTTCAGGATCAAATGAGGCAATTTGCTATAAAGGTCTGGTGTCAATTTGAGGATTAAGAAAGCATAATACCTGGTTTCAGAATTTGCGTTCAGGTTCAGTTATAAGACCTAGCACAGATTCTAGACCATATTGAGGAATCAGAGGACCTGACCAAGCCCAAATCCTACTGCCAGGGTGTCAGTTTGAACTGACGGCCACCCTGCAGGACAGTGTAGAACTGTCCCACAAGGCTGTGTTCTTTACAGGAACAGACTACACCACCTTCCTGCCATGGAGTGTCTGGTGGGTTTGAACCACTGACCTTTTCGTTAGTGTTTTTGCCACTAGGGCTCCAGCAGCTCCTCCTAGTCCCTTTTCACTCCACCAGATCAACTTGCCACCGGTTGCAAACATCTATTTTCAGAATAGTTTTTTTTTTAATGTTTAACATTTTAATAGTCTACTCAAAGTCCTAATTTTATGGTAAAAATTTCCATGTGATAATTGTATATGATTAATTCTACTGAGCAAATATTTTTATGTTTTCAGTTCGAACTGACACCCTGGCAGTGGGATTTGGGCGTGGTCAGGTCCTCTGATTCCTCAATATGGTCTAGGTCTTATAACTGAACCTGAACGCAAACTCTGCAACCAGGTAGTATGCCTTCTTTTTGACAAATCGAGGAAACTGAGACTGGTGGAAGTTAAACAACACACCAAAGGCCACATAGCCCAGATCTGTGCTGTATTCCAATTGGTAAGGTGGGTTCTGAGCTGGCTGTCAATGAAAAGGTGAGTGGTTCAAATCCACCCGCTGTTCTGAGGGAGAAAGATGAGGCATTTTACTCTGTAAACAGCTGTGGTTCATAACCCACGGGGGCAATTCTGCCCTGTTTTGCAGGGCCCCTATGGGTTGTAATCAACTTGCTGGCAGCGGTTGAGTTTAACCTTTCTCCCTTCAAAAGGGGGGAGTTGATATTTAAACTAGCCATCACTAGTCTGCAGATATAACACTATTCTTGAATTTTAATGGGAAGGGGGTGAGAAAGACGAAAAGTTGAGATAGAAACAAGCTTGTCACGTCTCAAAACTTCTATTGACCCTCAGGGCTATTTTCTTTGGGAAAAGACACTGCCGAGGGAGATGAAGTCATTTGAAATGAAATGCCAGTCAATACCCACTGGATTCTATGTGGAGAATATACAGTGTCTCACCTCTGCCACCAACCCCCTCCCCACCCCCCTCCCTCTGCATTGCGCCCAGGCCTGGGAGGGAGGGAAGAATGAGCGCTCACGGTACTGCATGCCCTGCTGGACCCAACGGAGATGGGACTATGGACAGGTCCAGCGGATGATACTCCCGGCAGTCCCAGCGGTTATGTTGCTTCTGAACAAGGTGCTTTTGATTTGTGCCTCTCTTTGGTTTTAACAAACTCCCAGGATTCTGTCTGTTTCGGCCTTGGGTTGGGAGCAGACTAAGTATGACGAGCGTTTCGCT
>PVJH01036223.1:0-19110 GCA_004026705.1 Nesogale talazaci | reverse complement strand
TCTCTGCCTTTGGCTATAGAAGCCAACAAGGCTATAAACATTTGGCTTAATAAGTTCTAGAGGAAAATATTGGCAGAACCTCAACTGGCAAGTTCAGTTATAATTCAATGATTAAATGCCAAGGAACATTAAAATCACAATACGTGGCATATTAAGGGTTCGCAGGGATGGCAGGGTGGAGGAGGCAGGAGAAAAGAGGCGCTGATACCAAAGGGCTCAAGAAGAGAGAGAGTGTTTAGAGATTGTTGACACCAACAATTGTACACGGCCACTTGACATAATGGATGCATGGATTGTTATAATATATGTAAGAGCTCCCGATGAAATGATTGATTGATTGATTGATTGGGCATCACGCCTCTCCGATGGTGGGAGTAGGAGGCCCAGTCTTTGCTCCGTGGAGCTGGAATTGAACCTCCGTCCCAGTGGGCCGCAGTCCCGCTCACAACCACTACGCCACTGGGGCTCAGCCCGAAATGATTTATTTTGTTTTTGTTTGTTTGTTTGTTTTTGTGGGCATCACTGCCTCTGATGGTCGTGGGTGCTACCCAGCCGCTGCTGGATTTGAACCGCAAAGCCCACGGGCTGCAGTTCCGCACTCAACCACTTACGCCACCGGGGCTCAGCCCTAAGTGCTCTTGTTTGTTTTGTTTGTTTGTTTGTTTTTGCGAAATGATTTATTTTAAAAAGAGGAATGAGCACTAAATACTTATTTTCACACCACAGAATTCATTTTTTAAGTATACATTTAAGTATATTCACAAACTTACACAACCATCACCATTATTTAATTCCAAAGTATTTTTAATCACCCTCAAAGAATCTTCCCTCCCCATTTCCCCATCACCCCACCTTTTGGTGTCGACGTTAGGTGCCGTCAACTTGGATCCCACCCATAGGACCCTGTGTACAACAGAACGAAACGCCGCACAGTCCTCACCATGTGTCCTTCTCATGCCCACTGATTCAGCCCGCGGGGTAATCCATCTTGTCCAGAGGCTCCCCTTGTTCTCTGCCCCTCCACTTTACCACGCATGATGTGCTTCGCCAGGGACTGGTCTCTCCTGACAGCACATCCAGAATGTGTAAGACGAAGTCTTGCCGTCTTTGCCTCCAAGGAGCGCTCTGGCCCTATTCTTGCAACGCCGCTTGGTTTGTTCTTGGAGCAATTCGTGGGACTTTCAATGTCTTCCACCAGCACCACAGTTCAAATGCATCGATTCTTCTTCAGTCTTCCTTATTCGATGTCCAACTTTCACACGCAGAGGAGGCAGTGGAGGGCACCTCGGCTTGGGTCAGGCGCACCTTAGTCTTCAAAGTAACGGCCTGGCTCTTCTGTACTCTGAAGAGGTCTTGTGCAGCAGCTAACCCAGTGCACTATGTCTTTGATCTCTTGATGATTACTTCCATTAGTATTGATATTGGATCCAAGTAAGACAAAATCCTAGACAACGCCTACCTTTTCTCCATTTGTTGATATAGTTGTGAGGAATTTGGTATTCTTTATACTGAGATATCATTCACATTAAAGGCTACAATCCTTGATCTTCATCAGCAAGAGCTTCAAGTTCTTCTCCTGAGTATTTGGCCAAACTTCAATTGGCAAGATTGGTCCCTGTACAATAACCAAATAATATCAATAATTGATCAATGGCATTAAACGTAGAATCACATGTACTCTTATTTTTAAATTGATACCTTTTTATTTTGGGGTAATCCATTCAAATGTCATGAACTGAAAGGCAATAATGAGATATAGATTAAAAAAAGATATAGATTACTCCACTTTCTGCACTCAGTTGAATGGAAACTACTAATCTACACTAGATATATATATTTTAAACATGTTCAATGAAGTAATTATTATACTTTTTGTGGGCATCACTGCCCTCTGGTGGTCGTGGGCGCTACCCAGTGCTGTTCCTGAGATGCGCCAAGCCCGTGGGCCACAATCCTGCACTCAACCACTTACGCCACCGGGGCTCAGCTCTCAATGAAATTATTAAATGATGTCTATTTCCAAAAGACAAGCTCTAGTAAGGCAACTCTTATTCTGAATCATCTTCAGTTCATCAGGTTCTCCTGTAAATTTTACCCTTCTCAGAATACATTTATTTTTAAAATATTGGCCTAAAGTGGGATTTTTTTTTTTGTACTCACATGGTTCTTATTGGGCAGGTTCTTCTGGGTTCAATGTCCTAAGCACATATTGAGAAAGTAGAAAATAGTCCCTTCATATAGCCCCTGCAATCAATCAATAGATAAATAAGGGATAGCTAGCATTTATTGATGTGGCAGTCATGTGCTTATGTTAATTTTATGATTGAAATGGAGGGGTGGAGTCTGGCCTGTTAATCTGGAGATAGCCATTAAGTAGCCAATGAGGCCTCTATGTGGGCATGGCTTTCTCCTGAGACTTCTGGGAAATCTCGCGATATTTCCCTCATGAAGATGAGAAGCTGTCTTCCCCAGTGATTGGGAGTTAGTCTCACAGATGATGAATCACGGACAAGACAAGATGGCAGCATCTGAGAAGCTGGAGGAGCCGACGGAGAGACCACATGGCTTTGCCCTGATGGAGCCAGACCTCGGAAGCTGAGGCAGCCACATGGAGACCTCTGCCAGCGATGAGTTGCTTTGCTATTGATGGACCCTGAGCCCTGGAAGCGAGGAGCCATGTGGAGACCCCTGCCAGCACCTGAATTCTGCACCTACTGACCTGTGACTTCGTGAGTCGGAAGGAGACTTTATAGATTGATTTTGGGCATATGGGTTAATATCGGACTTATGACTTTGAATTGGACTGAGCTCAATGTCCTGTTCCTCTTATATATAAATCTTTTCCTTATATCTATATGTATGTCCATGAAATTTGTTCCTTTATTCTATCTGGACTAACACAATTGAGAATTTGTTTTGTGAAATATGGGGTTGCAACATGTTGCAAGAATTCTGAATTAAGGAGATTTACTTTATTATTTTCTATTATTTAAAAAAGCATTTTATTGGAGGTGCATACAACTCTTATCACAGTCCATACACCCACCTATTGTGTTAAGCACATTTGTACATTTGTTGCCATCATCACTTTCAAAATACTTTCTTTCTATTTGAGTCCTCGGTATCAGCTCATTTCCTCTCCTTCCCTCTCTCTTTCCCTCCCTCATGAACCCTTGATAATTTATAATTTTTTTCATGTCTTAAAATGACTGATGTCTCCCTTCATCCACATTGTGGCACGAAGGCAGGACTTTTCCACAATTATGCACTCCAAAATATTAAGCAAACTACTCGCCAGCATTTAGTTGGGAGTCAGTAGTTAGATAGTCTCCGGGAAGCTCCCAGTTATCTGAGGCCTGTGTGTGTCTCAGAATAGAGCTGACTCTCCTGCTGTTAGGATGAAGGCTCCCTTCCTTTGAAGCCTGTGGGCGGATTCACATGCTGTTGTCAGTGATCTCTAGCTTAACCTGTCTACCACATGCAGGAGTCTGGGGTCTGATGGGCCTGTCACAGGGGCCTCTGCTACCTACCTTTCCTGTAACGTGTATATCTATAGCACAACCCCTTCCTGTGAAGGATGTCCTTACCTCTAATTAGGGGCCTGACATGGCTCCAAAGGGTACTTAAGGATTGGACAGAAGAAAGACGCTCTCCTCTCCCCTCCTCCTCTCTCCTGCCTCTCTTGTGCCTCCTCAGCACCAGACACTCTCAGCCCCTCTCCCTCATGTGGTCCCTTCCCCCACTCGCTATCTCCGCGTGGACCACCCAACTGGTGGAAGTGAGCATGCTACTGTGAACCGTGTCTGACTCTTATTATTTCTCTCTCTCTCATGCTCTCTATAACTTTATTATAATGAATAACTATCGTTGTACAACGCACCTATTGAACTTCTTCTGATACCACATGCTCAGCCTTCATTTAGCATTTAGTAATTCCTCTCAGTTACATTGGTCAAGCCCTTCCAGACCTCCTATCCCCTGCCATTGATTTTAGGTCACTTGCGGTTCCCTTGTCCCCAGGGTGGTTAACATCCACCTCCTTTCCCCGCCTTCCTGTCTCCCATGTACACCCAGAATCGTCAGTCTCGTTATTTTCTCCTCCAGATTGTTTATTCCACAATTTTTATCTAGATAGACATATATAAATATTAATAATAAGCACAAAAACAAGACAGAGCAAAACAAAGCAACAAAAGAAAACAAAACAGTAATTAAAAAAACCCAATAACTTTTTAAGGAGAAATATGAGTTCTGTTGCAGTCAGATTGATATTTGAGGTCCCATAGGAGAGCTTAGAGATACAAAGTTGGGAGTCACTTCTATTGAGGTTGCAGGTAATATCATGGGAATGAATGGCTTATCTGATAAGAAAATATATAGCTAGATGAGTATTAAAGACAGACTAGTATGACTATTGCGTTTTGGAGAGTTAAATAATTCTTTATTAGTAACAACTGTTGGCTGCTTCCATGTTGTGAATGGACCATGAACAGGGAGAGAGTAACCGGCTGAAGCTAAAGAAGTGGTAAAAAGCAGACTAGAACAACATAGCATTTCAAGAACTAAAGGAAATACTGAATCAAAGAATATGAAAATAGAACATGTCATTAAATGTGTGTTTAGTCAACTCAATGGTGAACTTTAATAGTACAGTTTCAATAGAATATTAGAGTAGAGAATTGATAACTGTGTTAGTCCAGGTAAACTACAGAAACAAAATTTTTTTTAATTAAAAAGAATTTTTTTTTTTTAGGCATCACTGCCATCAGGTGGTGGGAGTAGGAGGCCCAGTCTTTGCTCCGTGGAGCTGGAATCGAGCCTCCATCCCAGTGGGCCGCAGTCCCGCGCACAACCACTATGCCACCAGGGCTCAGCCCTACAGAAACAAATTTATAGACATGCATATGGATATAAGGGTATGGTTTATATACAAGAGGAATAGGACATTAAGAAAGCATCCCAACACAGTCCAGTTCAAAGTCGTAAGTCCGATATTAGCCCATATGCCCGATACCAGTCTATAACGTCTCCTTCCGACTCACAAAGTCACAGGCCAGTGGGTGCAGAATCCTGGTGCTGGCAGGGATCTCCCCATGGCTCCTCGCTTCCAGGGCTCAGGGTCCATCAACAGCATCCAGTGGTGGTAGAGACAACTCAGTGCTGGCAGGGGTCTCCACGCGGCTTCGCCAGTTTCAGAGGTCTGGTTCCATCAGGGTAAGGCCGCGTGACTTCTCCTCTGGCTCCTTCAGCTCCTTGGACGCTGCCATCTTGTCTTGTCCATAATTCAACGTCTCTGAAACTAACTCCCAACAATTGGGTAGATAGTTTCTCCTCTCCATGAGGGAAATATCGGAAGATTTCCCAGAAGTCTCAGGAGAAAGCCATGCCCATACGGAGGCCTCATTGGCTACTCAATGGCTATCTCCAGATTAACAGGCTAGACTCCACCCCCATATCTCAATCATGAAATTAACGTAAGCACATGACCACCACAATAACAATGTGTCAAAATCTGTTAGAAGTAGAGATTTAAGTAAGTGACCTCAAATAAGCATATAAGCTCACTGACTGTGAGAATAAACATTCAACAGTTTTCCAGTTTGGGTCTTTATCAACCAAACGACTCTTTCTACCCCAAGTTTCTATTTCTTCTGCTTTCTGCTTAAATTTCATCTCCCTGATTTTGTTTCCTAATAACTTTCTTTGCCATGACTCTTCATATCTCAAATTGTACCCTTTGGGGCTGAGCCCTGGTGGTGTAAGCGGCCTGGCTTGGTGGTTCAAATCCAGTGGCGGCTGTCAGGAGCAGCACTGGGTAGCTCCCATGACCACCAGAGGGCAGTGATGGCCCCCAAAAAACAAACAAACAAAATGCACATTAAAAAAAAAAGGGGGGCTGAGCCCCAGTGGTATAGTGGTTGTGCGTGGGACTGCAGCCCACTGAGATGGAGGTTCAATTCCAGCTCACAGGAGCAAAGGCTGGGCCTGCTACTCCCACCACCTGAGGGCAGTTATGCCTAAAAAAAAACAAAAACAAAAAAAAAACTACACTTTTGCTCCTATTGCCAATTTTCTTGGGAGAAAGATGGAACTTTCTACTCCGCATTTTTTAAAAAATAATTTTATTGGGGGGTTCGTAGAATTCTTTTTTGGGGGGGGAGTTCGTAGAATTCTTATCACAATCCATACACAGCTCCATTGTGTCAAACACATGTCCTTTCTTTTGTTAGTCCCTCCCATCTCCCTTCCTCTCCACCTCCCCCCCCCTCGGAATTCCACTCCCATTCTCTGGGGCCACTACGGGTTGGCATTGACTCAATGGCAATGAGTTTGTTTTTTTTTCTTTTCTTTCTTTTTTTTTTTCCCATCAATTTTCTGATTCTTTCCATGTTTCCAGATTCAAATTCAGAAGACACATTGATTTGTCCAGGTCATCTTTTTGCCTTAAACCCCAGCTTTGATTTATTGAAGACTTGATGGCAGAAGGTTTGTTTTGAGGTGATGTGTGTGTGTGTGTGTGTGTGTGTGTGTGGACTTTCCGATTCTCTTCTTATTTCCAGATTCAAATTCAGAAACGACCCTGATCTGTCCAGGTCATTCTCCCCCCCCCCCCCCATTAGACCGCCTCTTGAGTCACTGGACACTCTGTGAAATGGATCCAGTGCTCACATATTTCCTCAGTTGTAGTCGTGGCGAGTAGGTGGGGGTGGTCTCGTGGTGTCATTCTCAGCCTCCACACAGGAGAGCGGGTTCAGTTCTTGGCCATTGCAGCTCACGTACTATTGCCAGCTGTCTGTCAGGGGAGCCTTGCTTGTTCCTAAACTGAACAAGTTTCAGTGGCGCTTCCAGGCTAAAACACATGATAGAAAAAGAGCTCTGGCCATCTATTCCTGAAAATCAACCAGTGAACGCCTGATGGTTTGAGCCGGTTGAACTTGTGATTGACCTGAGTTGAGGCTGACTGTGCTAGCAATAATAGAGACGCCACAAGGTGTCTGTAAACTTGTCCTTTAGCACAGACTGATGAACATGCCTACTGGCAAACCATTTTAGTCTAAAAACGCAGGAGTGTAAGGAGTAGCACCTAGAATTTCCTACAACAGTGCTTAACATGGACTTCGATTCTTCATTCCTGTGTATTAAAGAAAAGTTCAACTTGTGACATTTTGGGAGAGGCATCCCTACTGATTACTCTGAGTGTCTGTTACTCAATCTGGTCAATGGAGTGATGCCATATTGAGGCATACAGAAGTATCTCCGGGCTGAGCCCCAGTGGCGTAAGTGGTTGAGTGTGGGACTGCGGCCTGCGGGGTTGGCGGTTCCAGTCCAGCGACAGTGCTCAGGAGCAGCGCTGTGTAGCGCCCATGACCACCAGAGGCAGTGATGCCCAAAACAAACAAAAAACAAACAAAAAGAAATCTCTCCATCTCCTCCACATGCATTAAACACACACACACACTTGGCCACCTTCTCAAAATACAGAGAAATGTTGGATAAAGTGTAAGCAATAGTTGAAATAGTGGAACAAAATCTGATTTTTAAAATGCTCTCAGGAGTTTATTCTTGAACTCACAACCTCAAGAAGGGTAAAAAACAGACAGACTTTTCAGTAAAATGTGAGCCTTCTGTAAGTAAACCTAGGTTACAGCCTCTGAGGAAGGACTGTAAGTCTTAACAGGAATGGGAGGAAGCATGCCTATGGCTACAGAACTTCCACACCGCTCAAGTGACTCTGTTTTCCAAAGAAAATGTCCCATCTTTAGGATCAAGACAAACAAGTTTTTGAATAAACAATGAAGATAGGCAAACAGGCAGAAGCCAGAGCTTCCCTATGCTCATTGGCCACAAAGGTTAGATACAGGAAATGTGAAGTTGAACGTGGACAAATAAGTGATAATTCTTTGTTGGTGAGACAGAGTGAAGGCAAGTTATGGCACTGGAAGCAACCCCACAGTGGTGACTGTGGGGGTAAGGGGAGAACAGTCTAGAAGATCTCATACATCGACTCTTTCATAAGCAAAATAGCCGCCAAATAATTTTTAAAAATCCTTAAGGTTATCTCTCATAGCACATAGCTGATTCTCCTTATCTGCCTCCAGCCCTGGTGTCAGATTACTCCTCCAATGTACTCAGGGACTTTTGAGGTTAGGAGACAGCTCACTTTGCTGCTGGGAGGCAAATTCTTTTTTTTGGGGAGGGGGGAAGGGGCATCACTGCCCTCTGGTGGTGGGATTAGGAGGCCCAGCCCCACTGCTGGAATTGAACCTCCGTCCCAGTGGGCCCCAGTCCCGCGCGCAACCACTACGCCACCGGGCTCAGCCCTGGACAGCTCACTTTGTTACGTGTGTGTTTAGCTGCACTTAGGGAGCTTGCATGCCGCCAGAGTGTCTATAAACCTTGCTTGGAAATAGCTTTGCTCTCTCTGCACGCATCTGGCTCCTGAAGTCATGGTGGCCCTGGAGGCGAGCGCTTGCATATTTTAGCTTGTCTGATGTCTCTTTAATTTTACCACTCAGGCTGAGCCCCCAGGGCCTAAGTGGTTGAGTGCGGGACTGCGGCCCGCGGGCTTGGCGGTTCAAATCCAGCGGCGGCTCTCAGGAGCAGCACTGGGTAGCTCCTATGAGCACCAGAGGCAGTGATGCCCCCCAAAAAATTAAAAAAAAATTTTTTACCACTTAATTACACAACCACCCCTTGGGCCCTTTTGACTATGGGAGCTGGTTCCCCACACCACCCAACCTCCAAGAACCTTTATTATTATATTAAATATTATTTTTATTCCTTTTTTTCTTTCTAAATCTTACACCATCCAATGTATCCATTCACCAGCCATTCTGTTATTTGTTCCTCTTGAAGGGAGTTATATAGTTATCTGTTTCCCCTCTTTCTGTACCCTCAGAGAATCATTATTCCTGTTGTTATTTCTGAAGGATTTATCTATCTTGGATTTCATACGTCAAACAATCTTAATTACACAAATGAGCATATGGGGTCTAACAGAATTAATGAGTTAAAACTAAAGCCATAATGATAGGGACAGGAGCTAGCAACGAATTAGATGATACTTAAGTGTTTCAACCATCACTTTTTTTGGGGGGGGGGGGCATCACTGCCCTCAGGTGCTGGGAGTAGGAGGACCAGCCTTTGCTCCGTGGAGCTGGAATTGAACCTCCATCCCAGCGGGCCGCAGTCCGCGCACAAACACTATGCCACCGGGGCTCAGCCTTTTTTTTTTTTAACCATCACTTTTTTTTTTAAGTCAACTTTCCTCACCATGGAATTGCTTGTCAGTTTGAACTGCTAATTTTTTTGGTTATCAACTATTGCTACATAGTATTTTACTATGTAAATGTTTAACCAATACTAGCTATGTTTTGGGGGGGGGCATCACTGCCTCTGGTGGTCGTGGCACTACCCAGTGCTGCTCCTGAGAGCCGCCGCTGGATTTGAACCACCAAGCCCATGGGCTGCAGTCCCGCACTCAACCACTTAGGCCATCGGGGCTCAGCCCAATACTAGCTATTATGATCAAAGTAATCCCTGTTTTTAAAAAAATCATTTTATGGGGGCTCATACAACTCTTATCACAATATGTACATATGTCCATTTGTTGCTATCATTATTCTCAAAACATTTTCCTTCTACTTAGGCCCTTGGTATCAGCTCCTCATATTTCCCCTCCCTCCCCACTCCTCCCTCTACCATTAGCCCTTGATAATTTTGGGGGGGCATCACTGCCCTCTGGTAGGAGTAGGAGGCCCAGTCTTGCTCCTGGAGAGCTGCTGCTGGATTTGAACCGCCAGCCCAGTGGGCTGCAGTCCCACACACAACCATTACGCCACCGGGGCTCAGCCCGAACCCTTCATAATTTATTGTACATGTGCAATGTATTCCTTCACCCACATCCCAGTTGTCCATACCCAAGGGAGGAGTGTATGTAGATCCTTGTAACTGGTTCCCCCTTTCTACCCCACCCTCCCTCCACCCTTCCGGAACCACCACTCTCACCACTGGTCCTGAAGGGATCATCCACCTGAATTTCCCATGTTTCCGGCTTCTATCTGTACAAGTATACATCCTGTGGTCTAGCCAGATTTGTAAGATAGACTTGGGATCATGATAGTGGGGGGTGGAGAGGAATCAATTAAGAGCTCGAGGAAAGTTGCATGTAATCCCTGTTTTATAGCAGACACTATGCAAAGCTGATTTTGCAAAAAGCTGACTTGGGAAGAACTCATATCATTCAAAGATGTTTTAAAAGATAAACAAATATGGGCTGAGCCCCGGTGGCGTAGTGGTTGTGCACGGGACTGTGGCCCACTGGGATGGAGGTTCGATTCCAGCTCCCTGGAGCAAAGGCTGGGCCTCCTACCCACCACCAGGGCAGTGGTGCCTAAAAAAAAAAAAAAAAAAGATAAACAAATAACACCGATAAAACAGGGATGGGAGAAAATATCCAGAGGAAAGCACAGGTAGTTATAAAGTTAGAACATATGAGAGAGAATAAAAGAGACTAGAGTGAGAAACTCTGATTATTTTTTCCCTGATACACCTTTCAGGAAAAAAGAAGCAAAACAAAACAAAACAAAACAGAAAAACACCTGCAAAAATGATGAAAAGGTCATGGAAGAGCATTTAAAGAAAAAAAATGGCTACTTTAGTTTCTCACAAGCCAAGACCCAGATTGAGGAGATGAGACATCAGGAATGAGGAATACGGCCTAGGTAGAAAACTGTCAAGCAGAAGTCTAGACACACAGCTCAAGTCAGACAGAGCCTTGGGACAAAAAGGAATCAGAACCTTGGAGTGGGATGAAAGCAGCAGAGGGCAGTAAAGGAGAAGGGAATCTGTTGGTGAGAGAAACATGTGTAGCTGTGGAGTGAATACATCTGAATATAAATGGACCTTAAGTAGAGACAAATGCAAACTTCAAACTGGGAATTCGTCAAACCAAAACAAACTCCCGGCCTTTGTTGAGCTGATGGCAGCTCATAGTGATCTCACAGAGCAGTGCAACTGCCCTGTGAGTTTCAGAGACTGTATCTGTTTACTTTCTACTGCAAAGTGGCTGGTGGTTTCTTGTTTACTTATTTTTTGTTTGTTTACAATCCTGAAGGGGCTGCACCGTTCCTGGAAGTACTGCAATACCAGGTCCATGCGTGGAGTGGACGGAGTGAACTCCTATTCCATCTCCCTGCACCAAAAGCCCATGTAATATATTGTTCCGGATAGAGGGCGTATCAAATATTAGCCGATAAGAACAGATCCTACACTGGATCTTAGCCAAAAGACTGAGAGGCAATGTGGCTGGTGGTTTCAAACTGCTGACTTTGGGGATCACAGCTGAATGGGCAACCCCTATGCCAGCAGAGCTCCTTCACGTGAGAGATGAGGACTAACTAAAGCAGATCTAGAGCAGGTAATTCTTTTTTTTTTTTTTTTTGTTTTTTTTTTGAGGCATCACTGCCCTGGTGGTGGGTAGGAGGCCCAGCCTTTGCTCCTGGGAGCTGGAATTGAACCTCCATCCCAGTGGGCCGCAGTCCCGCGCACAACCACTACGCCACCGGGGCTCAGCCCGAGCAGGTAATTCTTTATCTAGGACAGGTTTCTATTCTGAAAATTCTGTTGTAAGTTGGAGATGATGTAGTGGAAAAGCTCACTTTTCTTTTCAGTTTCCATTACCATTATTATTTATTATCAGTCTGTTTATAAATCTGGTCTTTGTGGGTGTTGGCATGAGAATGATAGCATCATATCATCAGCAAATTTGGTGTTGTAACTATGTAGCAAACATTACCAATGATAAGCTAAACAAACAGACAAAAAGGACAGTCATGAGGGTAACTCCTGAAAGCTGGAATAAGTTTTAAATTGAGGACCACCTGTACTCAATTCTCGGGAAGATATACAGCAGCTCTGGCTCTGGGTGAGGATTACTTGAATTCTTCTGATTTTACTACTGACTTGAGTGTTAGAGGAAGGTCTTCGGACTCTAAGCTGGAGCTTCCCGCTCAAAAGCAGACTAGTAAGCCCTGGACCAACCTGACAGATTCTGTTTCTGAATGACATTTTTGTTTACATTTATTTTTAAATTTTCAATTTAGGAGAAAGACGACATAAACAATTGTAAAACAATACCCCTCCCCCCAAAAATAAAACCCCATACAAACAAATACACCCACTTCTTACTCATCAACCTGGTTAGGTTCCAAACACCAAGTTGTTAAACAGAAATATCCACTATGTGAAAATAGAGCATGAGCATATTGTGAGGTGACTGACAACCACAGCAATATACAACTGCCAAATTATTTCATTACATAACTGCTAAAACACTGAGACACACGACCCAGCCAAGTTGAAATATAACCTCAACTATCACCACCTCAACTATCTTGCCTCAAAACCTGAGGTCATTTACTGTTAGAGGTATGTCATCAATGAGCAAAATAGTAAAAAAATAACTTTTTTTCTTTTGCTATTGTTGCAAATGCAGAATGTGGTAAAGAGTTGATGGGCATGCACATTTTTTTGGGGGGGACATCACTGCCCTCTGGTGGTCGTGGGAGCTACCCAGCCTTGCTCCCAGAGAGCTGCTGCTGGATTTCAACTGCCAAGCCAATGAGCCGCAGTCCTGCACTCAACTTCTACATCACTGGGGTTCAGCTCACATATTTCTTTTTTTTTCTCCTATAATAATCTTTCTCAAAATAAAAAAAATCTCTCTTTTGTCTGCCTAAGTCTGATAGTTCAAGTCCCCTCCTCTTAGAAGCTTCCCTTGACCACACTGACTCCTCAAAAGCCAGGCGTTAGTTTTACTATTCTAAATATATACTTGTAGAGGTATCCGAAACGGCCAGTTCCTGATACACACAACATGGGTTCAGCAGGCGCAGTTGTACAGTGATAATTATTATTTATTATAATAAAGATATAGAGAGCATGAGAGAGAGAGGAACAATAAGAGTCAGACATGTATCACATCATGGTACATGCTCACCTCCGCCCGCTCCATGGTCCATGTGGAGAGAGAGAGTGGGGGAAGGGATTATATCATGAGAGAGAGGGCCTGAGAGCGTCCAGCTCTCAGGGACAAGGGAGTGAAGAGAGAGTCAGGCAGAAAATAGAAAGTCTCTATCCTATGTCTCATCCTTATGTACCCTCTAGAGCCATGCCAGGTCCCTAATTACAGGTAAGGACATATATCACAGGAAGGGGGTGTGCCATATGCATGCGTTATAGGAAAGGGAGCTATAAGGGTCCCATGTGACAAGACCAGACCTCAGACTCCTGGATGTTCAGCATGTGAATCCGCCCACAGACTTCAAAGGAAGGGAACCATCATCCTAACAGCAGGGGAGTTAGCTCTGTTGTGAGACAACACAAAGGTCTCAGATAATTGGGAGCTTCAGAGAATAGCTAACTTAACTTCCACACCAAATGCTGGTAAATAGTTTGCTTAATATTTTGGAGTATAATAATTGTGGAAAAGTTCTGTCTTCATCCCACAGTAGAGGGTCCATGATACAAGACAAAGTGCCTCAATGAGAGAGACTGACACTGTAGCACCAATAATGGGCGCAAACATCACGATTGTGAGGACGGTGTCGGGCAGGGCAGTGTGTTGTTCTCTTGTATAGAGTGTCACTTTGAGTGTAATGGAACTGAGTCGATGGCACCTACCAAGACCAAGAACAAGAACAATAGCAGCAAAACATGCTTATCTCCATCATCAACGTATCCTATTTCAAGGACCTACCTCTCAGCCCTATTTTGCTCCCCTGGACACATCGCCTGTCAGCTTCAGTATCCAAGGAAGAGTCAAAATAACTGGTACACGGTAGGAGAAATGGATGGCTCATGATATGTTATGACAATGACTGAGAAACCTGATTGATCTTTTAATATTGAGTACATCTCTAGAAAACAAAAATAGGGGTTAAAAACAAGAACAACAACTTTGCAAGTGATCCTGGGGAAAGTGAGGAGTGGGAAGGAAAAAAATATATTCCTTTGAGTACTCATTCTCCCCCTGCCTTCTGGTGAAACGTAAATAGTATTGTGAGTAGTAATGAACTATGATTGATGCTTTTTACTCTAGCTGTTCCTCTTTTCAGCTTCTTTAGAAACAGAGGCCATGATCCTACAATGCTGATATACACAGTAAGACGTGAAAACTGATTTTAGCTGTTCTTTTCCAAAGGTATCTTCCTACTCTGCCTCCTCCATGGATGTCAACAACTTTGTTGAGCTGAGTGATACAATAACCCAGACATACTCTAAAGCACAGATCCAAGATATCACGGAGGAGCTACATTGTCCACTGTGTCATGACTGGTTTCACGATCCACTGATGCTAACCTGTGGCCACAACTTCTGCCAGGCCTGTATCCAAAACTTTTGGAAGCAGCACATAAAAGAAACCTTCTGTCCCGAGTGTAAGATGCTATGTCTTTATAAAAACTGTACCTTCAACATTGTAGTGGAGAAACTGGTAGAGAAGATTAAGAAGCTCCCCTCAATCAAGGGCAATCCACAGTGCCCAGAACACGGCGAGACCCTGAAGCTGTTCAGTAAACTAGAAGGGAAACTGATCTGCTTTCAATGCAAGGATGCTCGGTTGTCTGTGGGGAAATCAAAGGAGTTCCTGCAAATCTCTGATGCTGTCCGGTACTTCATGGTACGTGAGTCCTGGGCCTTAAGTAATTTTTGAGGAAGCTGGGGGAAATCTGTTGAATGATTTCTTCTCTCGTCCACCCCACCCCTTTATTCAAATAATTAGAAAGCTCACAGTGTTCAGAAAATACCTGGTATCTTGCACAGTTCTTTCTCTACAATTACAGCGTATGGGAAAAAGGCAGTGGAGGAACCCTGGCCTACTCCCTGCATCAATCAAATATTTACCTAACCCTGCCATGAACACACTCTCTAGGCACTGTGGAAAATACAAGGGGGCTTCAAAAAGTTTATGGGGAAATTCTGCTGTTAATTCCGTTTTTACGTGAGCTATTTGAAACTTCCTCATGTGGATGTATAAGGTATTGTTCTTGTTCTCAAAATAGAGTCAAGTTTACAAGGAATAGCCATATATCCAATATAAGATAGTATACTATGGAGAGCAAAAAATGGTTGCCATTTGTAGTTCCTAAGTGTTTAGAACTTCGGAGAAGATTTTTGAAAAAAACTCTAATTCACTGCAATCAAGTTAATTCTTAATCATCGTGACCCCACAGTACAGAATAGAAATAGCCCTGTTGGTTTCCAAGACTGAAACTGTGCCAGAGTAGCGAGTTTCATCTTTCTCCGACAGAGAGAATGGATTTGTCTGAGCAGAAAGAAGAAAGGAGTGTTCCCAGGGAAGAGCTTGTGATAAAAGTATGGCTACGGCTGAGCCCCGGTGGCGTAGTGGTTGTGCGCGGGACTGTGGCCCACTGGGTTGGAGGTTCAAATCCAGCAGCAAGGCTGGGCCTCCTACTCCCACCACCAGAGGGCCGTGATGCCTCCCAAAAAACCCAAAAACCAAAACCAAAAAAAAAAAAAAAAGTATGGCTAGTGAGCATGGAAAATGCTGTGTCATTCCATTCCTGTAGGTAGTCATAAGAGGGCAAAACTAAGTTTTCCACTGTTTGTAATTATCTTAATTCTTGAAAGACATAAGAATTAGGATGCAGAGGAAGAGAAAGTTCTGCATCCCCCCCCAGTACATTGGGCTTTGGGAGAAGCTTTTCTCAACCTCTTGTTTTCCAACTGGGTTCTGAGTTAATTCTACTTGATATTCCAGGAGGAGCTTACCACCCACCAAAATCAACTGGAGTCACTCCTCAAGGAGCTGCTGGCCCTCAAGAACATGCAGAAGGCTGCTCTCACTGACTGCAAGGTGAGGAGAAGGTGAAGGGGATGCAAACAGAGTGGAGGAGGTGGGGGAAGGTGAATATGCCTGTTTTATCATTCTTACCAAACATAGCTCCTCAAGCACCTGAATGAAAGAATTAGCAAACCGACAGTGTCGGTGGGAAGGTGTATGGAAGTGGGACAGGTTCCCAGTAATTGTGTAGACAGAGAGAACAGATGGACTTTGACCTAAATACCCTGATTCTTTTGATGTCTCAACTACAAGGTGATTGCTGTGGGATTGTGATCTGTCTGGTTATTCTTTTTTTTTAAATCTATTTTAATATAAAGAATGTTTAAGAAAACACCACTAAAGATCACTCTGTCCAAAGAAATCTCTAACTTTCCATTAGGTGGGTAACCAATGTTTAAAGCAAAATCTCAAGTTGCTGGCTTTTCCCATTTGATCTGATTTTTTGGTAGGGAATAAGGGTATTGTCTAACTTTCTAGTTTATTTTTTTGTAGCCTTAAACTAGACCTTTCTTGTCTGCAATTCACAAACACTTATGATGCAATTATAGGTTTGGATTTTTTTAGGTTTCAATTTTAATAAAAAACAATTTTTATCATAAATTAGGTGGGAACTCTAGGACAACATTTCTGGCTAGGGGTTTGTTAACTTGGCTTCTTGTTGGGAAGTCTAACTTGGTAGTTCTGTTTCTTCATTCGTTACTCTCTGGAGACTTCTCTGGCATTTGGTACCTGGAAGAAATAAATAGGTAGACTGAGGGGGAAAGAAGGATAAGTGAAAGAAATGAGGTCTCAGTTCAGCTATGAGTCAGCATTACTCGTTCATCAAATATTTATTGAAGGGATCAAACATTATATAAGACGATGTCAAAAAGTTCCATAATCTTCATATTTTCATGTACTTTTTGAAGGCACCTTGTATTAGGTCCTGGAGATGGGGGGAATATTAAATAAGCCCATGGATAACAATAAAGAAACAACCCTGATAACTATCACAGGTATCTGTGCTATGAAAGTATTTAAGAACCCAATGGCTAACCTAATCTAGACTGGACATGAGGCTTGTCCCTGAAGAAGTCACCTTCTAAAAATGAGAATTGAAGGATGAATAACTTAGTTAGGTGAGCTAAGTAAAGGGATCAGGAAGGAGATGACCTGGAGAAGACGGTTACAGGGTAATCTCGAAGGCAGGAAGCTAGCTGTTGTATGAAACAGAGAGAAAGCCAATAAAACTGGATCTAACACAATGAGAGAGGCAAAAAAGGAGAGGCAGGTATGGACTCAATTATGCAGCCTCTTGGAGGGGATTTAAAATCCACTCTGTGAATAATGAAAAGTCATTTAAGCAGGACATGCTTTCTTCTCATTTTGTTTTGTTTTGGGGGCATCACTGCCCTCTGGTGGTGGGAGTAGGAGGCCCAGTCTTGCTGCTGGATCTGAACCTCCAACCCAGTGGGCCGCAGTCCCGTGCACAACCACTACGCCACCGGGGCTCAGCCATTTCTTCTCATTTTGAAGACACAGCAAACTCCCTGTTCTGTGGAGAATGAATTGGAGCTGGAGAATAATAAAGGTAATGGTTAGGAAGCTACTGTAGTCATCCCAGGGAATGAGCCTGGTGGCCTGGACTAAAGAGGCAATAGGCAGAAAGAGAAACAAACTACATCTACATCTGTTTAGGAGATAAACTCCCTGGACACATTGGTTGGTTAGATGAGAGGGGAGAGCAGAGATGTCAATATGGACAGTCATCCATAGGAATCTAGAGCTCAGAAGATGGTTTAGGTTGAAGATAAAGTCAGCTTATAGATCCGTTTCAAAAGACAAGATACTGATAAGAAAGAGAATATAATATGGGAGAGGAAAAGAGCCCAGGACAGAATATCAATTAATATTTAGAATATCTAGGAGTTGGTGGGACCAATGAATAAAACTTGAAGTAGTGATGCTGAGAGCAGGCGTGAACCCTGAAAGTGTGAGCTGTACCAGGGGAAGGATTTCAGACTATTTTAAGAGTGCAACTATGGCAGTGATGCCCCCCCCCCCAAAAAAAAAAGAGTGTAACTATAATGATGCATCCTGGAATCCAAGCTAGATAAGAGGAGGCATGAAGATAGAAGCAGATAGAGAGGCATGATAAACAAGCTGGAAGAGAAAACAAGGGGACAGACAGTTCTGGGGAGACATGGGAGAGAGGAAGGCAGTGGAAAGGAAGTGGGTTAACAAACCCAGGGACAAGGGAAAAGCAAGTGACCTAAAGTCAGTGGTGAAGAAGGTATAGGGAGTCTGGTAGGGCTTGATCAAGGGCAATGCAACCAAGAGGAATGACTGAAACCCAAATGAAGGCTGAGCATGAGAGTGGGGCAAAAGAAAAGGAAAAGGAAGTAGAGGAAAGAACTAGGGGCAAAGGGCATTTATAGAGTCTAAATATAGGCATGGACATTTGTAAATATATTTCTATATGATGATGGGGAAATAGATCTAGGTGCATATACTTATAGGTTTAGTGTGAAGGTAGCAGATGAATATAGGGCCTCTACTCAAACACTTCCTCAGTGTAAGAACACTTTGTTCTATTAAACTGCATTCCATGATGCTCACCTTCCCAACACGATCACTAAAGACAAAGTGGGTGCATATGCAAATGTGGTGAAGAAAGCTGATGGTGTCTGGCTATCAAAAGATACAGCATCTGAGATCTTAAAGGCTTGAAGATAAACAGGCGGCCACTAACTGAGCAGCAATAAAACCCACATGGAAGAAGCACACCAGCCCTGTGTGATCATGAGGTGTTGAAGGATCAGGTATCAGGCATCAAAGAACAAAAAATCATATCATTGTGAATAAGGGGGAGTGCAGATTGGGAACCCAAAGTCCATCTGTAAGCAACTGGAAATCTCCTTATAGAAGGGTCACAGGGAATAGATGAGTCAGTTACCTCCAAGAGTGATGGACAACAGAAAAGTGAGTGAAGGAAGATATCAGTCAGTGTAAGACATGACAAAATAATAATAATTTATAAGTTATCAAGGTCATGAGGGAGGGAGGGTGGGAGAGAAGTCAACATGAGAAGCTGATACCAAGGGTTCAAGTAGAAAGAAAATATTTTGAAAATGACGATAACTGCACAAATGTGCTTGACACAATGGCTGGCTGGATTGTGTTAAAAGTTGTACAAGCCCTCAATAAAATGATTAAAAGAGAAAAAAAGAAGACAGAAGCAGATAGTGTGAAATTAAGAAGTCAAT